>JBBPTX010000159.1:0-55862 GCA_038094595.1 Pulveroboletus aff. annulatus
CACCAAAAGTGAAAAGCATCACTGTCTCGCTCTGTCAACCCCCAGCCACACGACCGGCCAAGCAAGCAGATTCATGAATAAATAAAGTATACCTCTGGCGAACGGATCCGAAACACATGATGGTGTAAGAATATCCACTGGCATCGGCACATCGATCGGCACGCCATCGTCAAGGTACTGTTCACCCCTCTTCGATATGCTCTTTCTAACCCCAGTCAGTGAGATATTTTGGATTCGTTCGATTAGATATCCTACACTGCCGTTGGCGTCGCCTCGAAGGAAACATGCTAGGTCAGTCGCGTCCTGTCTGATCGATCTCGGCATCCGCTTTCTGGTTTCTCCTTAACGACACCCGCACCCCAAGACGGCCATCCCGACAACTTTTCCAGGCAGTGTTGCTCTTTCAGGCATCTGGCTCCGCGTCTGCTCCTCTTTTTAAGTACAAATCCTCAGAGCGGTTCACGTACAGCCTCGTCGAACTCATGCGGATACCCCTTGTGCAGAGGATAACAGACCTCGAGGACCCCACTGGTCTCCCCGAGTACTGAAAAAGTCAATTCTCTGGGGAGCTATCAATCGCGATACACAGTAACACACCGCACTACTCTTGATCAACCTTGAATCTTAGAAACACTGTTCAAGTACCGTCGCAAGCACAAATATGATGCCCTGCCCTCCACTGGCACCGTCCCACCCGAACATCGCCGAATGGGCGCTATAACTATTACGGATGGACAAGGCAATACCCCTTGTCCATCCGCGGATCCGTTTGATCTCCACATGTCGAAACACATGTGGTTGCACGATACGAAAATCTATCTTGCTATCAGGACCCGACATCTGAACGGACTGTGTGACGGGCAAAACGATTCCGGGAAATCGCAACCAGGTAGCAGCAAGGAAAGGGGAGGGAAGGGTTTGGAAGACCATGCAGAAGATCATACAGCGGCACAACAGGCGAGAGATCGCATATGGATGCCCACGGTTCCTTCACGATCCGACCCAGCTCGCTGGTCTCGATCAACGGAGGAACGTGCCAGGGTATGACTTTGTCGTATACAGCGATGTTCATTTGGAGACAGGTGTTGTACGTTCCCGATTTTCCAGTCCAAGCGAGAATGATCACGTCGCCTGATGCTGTGTCAGGATGTGCTTCAGGAATCAACCGATTACACGATTGCACTTCCCATACGTGTTAGACATCGAAGATAGCAACAAGTACGAAACATCTTCCACTTTTACTGTCTCGCGCATCCACGCCTGGCAGATATAGTTTCTCGCGCACTCTGTCGGGAGAAATCATCTCCTGCGAAGACGCCCCCGGTACTTGCTCCATTTCTGAAACAGTTTCAAGTTCAGGTGAGTATTTGTGGTTTGGTAGTTTCACTCTGCGGTATGTCTTCTAGTTAGTTTGCCACTTTAAAGTCATCACCTGGCATACATGCGCCTTCCTATCATTGTCCATCACTGGCGGGTCTAGATTGTGCAAGCGCAATCGCCTCGTGGCCTTGGCGCTTGTTCTTGGCGTGAACTCCTTTGCATTTCTGTTTGCAAGTGCGCCGAAAGGCCCACGTAAAGGAAGTTCCTCGTTCGTGCGGACTCATCAGCAACAAAGTGGAAGCGAATGGATATTCAAGATGTGGTTGGCTGGCTGTCATGTCAACGGTACAGAGTACTACAAACAGTGAATCGACGGCTACCGAAAACCAACAAGGATGTGGGAGCTGTGCAGAGGGGTACACGGAAGCCTTAATGCCATGGTCCCGATTGCTGGTATGGACCTGAACAGCCTCCGTGGAAATACATTTAAATTGGTGTGTACATTCATTGATTTGGCGACCACCATAGACTCGCGGCTGACCATGACCGACGGTATGAGTGTGCATTATAACACAGACCTTAGCAGGAGGACAAGGGTAACCCGAGTGACCAACCAAGCTACTAGATCGCGAGTTTAGTGGCCGAGGGGATTACTGCGATTACTTCATGGTCGGCGAACGTATATTAATCCCCGGCAGATCTGACGATGGGTGCTGCATGAAGAAAAAGGCCTGATTAAAATGGCTCGGATACATCCGACAATACGAGTACGTAGCTCGCCAATTGCAATGAGGTCGATATCTACTTTCATCAGACATCAGTCTGGGGTTCTCAAACTGTGTTTCAGGTTGGCGTCCTTCGAGGGCACAAGATCATCCAACTCGATCGCATTCCGCCCAGCAGCAGATGGGACTCTAGATCGTTAGATAACACCATCTGAACATTGTCCCCACTTCATCCAGAATCCAAGTGTGGACCTGGCTTGCACGGTCCGATCAGAAGCAGGCGATTGAATCAATGGGTCCCAGAGTCCATTCGTCTTCAAAAGCGTTATCTCCTCCGATGACGGGTTCGTCGCCTCGTGTTCTGATAATTCCGTTAATCATCAATGGAACTTAAGAACTGGTACACAAATGACTACTCTTGAAGGAAACTTTTGACAATGGCACTTTTGTCGCACATTCTTGATCGATGCCAAGTAGTACATCATATCGGGATCAGCTGATTATCCGGGCGTTCAATGCCGTGTTACACTTGGAACGGAAATCACCTCATAAAGCGCACTGGTAAAGTGAGCTCGGACGGCCCGATCCGAAAACTAAAGCTCGAAACTCGGCGGGCGAACCGGCTTACTGAGTCTTGTCGGTCGCCTCACCGCCGCCGCGAAGCAAATAATTTCGGTTCATTCGATGTGACACTCTGGATGTATGATGTGGTGAGCGGCCGAGCAAGCCGCTCAAAGGACGTGCCTCCGCGGCAGTTTCAGTTGCTTGAGCGTTGGACGAGACGAGGACCACCAGGGGCTTATCACACAAGAATGTCTGAATTTTGGCCAAAGAAACTGAGACCCAGGCTCGGGTTGGCTCCCCTCTTAAATAGTACAGTCGGGCCAAAGCTAGTCGGCTTTTATCCGTCATAATGACCGCACTATCCGCATGCTGAACACAGGCATCATTGTTCTCGAAGAGCACAAGGACTTCGCTGTCAAGGCCTTCGTGTTCTCGCTTGATGGCGACGACATTGTCGAGGTCCAACTGAAGTGCACGGTGATCGGCGCCCGGCATGAAGAACTCAGTCGCAATCTCGCCAAATAATCGCGCCATCTGACAGCGGAGCACGCAACGCCGCACGCGCAGAAGGCATGTGCGTAGCCCGGGCCCTGGAAGACAGTCCAGGGCAACCTTGGCTCCATACGGCGAGTGGGATGGCATGCGCAGGTCGAGATATTTTGGCACACCGGTACTTGCAGAAACACATTCGGGTGTGACATGTTCATCAACGACTTCCATGGTGATACCTTGAAAAGTTTTTCAAAAGTTGGGCCGACAACACCTTCAAGCTTGCCTGCAGCGCCTCCGAATCGATCGCCTACCTGGTCGAACTACCCAAACTGCAGCGTCACATAGATATCTTCGTCGTTTCATGTGCATGATTCAGCATTTCTCTTGCCACGTATCGCATAGCCTCGTGATACATCATGGGCAGCTCTAATCCTTCGTCCATCGATGATCATGACGTGCGAGTCGAGGCTATGCATGCGTCATGGACGTGCAGACGTGGCGATATACTGGACGGTCCAGCTTCTCCCGTGCGGGTTACTCCCAGACTGACTTTGTGTTGGTCCCAGGTAACAGTGAGAAAGGGACTCTAGATTATCCCCCACCGATCCAGGTGCGCTACGACGCGTACACCATCAGAAATGCATGAAAAAATAGATTCAGAACAAAGTCTGAAGACGATCTCCTGCGCCAATCACCTATATCAGGTCCCAGATACAAAGTCGCGTGGTCGCTCAACGGATCATTGCTATCACATGAAGCTGAGTTCCACGTCCAGAGGCATTTGATTTCGAAACTTGCGGACGGGAAGTTGGGAACTTGAGGTCTTGTGGCACTGGCACTGGTGGTTTCGAGTCGAGCGCCGATGGTGAATGGCGGTATAAATATCTTGAAAGAAAATCTCGAAATAATTATCGTAGTAAAAACTATTTCGACTCATCAAAAGCAGGAGGCGAAGCGGGGCTGAGCACGCGGGTGAATAGAGGATCCCATCTATGGCGCTATTCAAGCCACATCACCTTTGTGCCTGTGTGACGGAGTCTTAGAACTTAAATTGGCATGTAAGCTGGCAGTTACTCCAGGTACTCTGCCACACGACTCCAGGATGAATTTTATGGCATTTATAGGATGATGACTTACCAGTGGAAGAACTAGTGAATGAATCCGAGTCCACTGAGACCACGATCACGTGTCCTGCCAGTGGCGGCGCCATTTCTTCAACCACAACTATGCCGCCATTGCCAATAGCACTTCGCAGGGTTGTCTGACCAACTTCACTATGCATACAGGAAGGCCTGGGACGTAAATCCGTGTTAATTAAATTGACCCACAAAAGTCAATGGTGAAAGCGCTACAGGCACACGAAGAGATTACTACCGCACTTCGAAAGTGATTCGAAGTGTGGTCTTGTTTAGCAACTGACCTGCATCGAAAATCTATGGATTGGCTTGACCACTAGATGGTCACGGATCCACCATGCTACGCAAGCTGACAAGATTTACCTCAACAGGTCTACAAGAACTTCGGACCGTCACATCGGACCTCTCTCGTGCAAGTACCGTCACGTACGGCTGCTTACTGTGTGAGTGCCTGCCCTTTCATCACGACCCTAAAATGCGGGGACCTTTTGAGCGGATAATCCGGCCCAATAGACTACGGACGATTTCGGCACCTACTGACCACCCCAAATCAGATTTTCATTCATCCCGGATAAACTACAGCCAGAAGGGTTCATGACACCATGCACTCATAGTATCTTATTAAAATTCTCCGACTTAGTTAGACGTCGGATTTGGTCGGAATAAATTTTTTAGTGATTGATGGCTTCATCACATCCACCATGACTGCACCCGCGAACCTAAAGAATGGGCGTATTGCGCTGAGCGCTTGTTTCAGCCAGATGGCTTGCTCTCGTTTGTCAAATATGGTGCTTCGACCCATTGGCAGATGATGATCAGTGTGATAGATGGAATCGGATCAGTATGGCCGCAGTGTGGCGAGTGGCAGCGGTTGACTCGAAGAAAAAAATCGACCTGGCTTTCGGCGCCGCCGTGACAAATACTATTTGTCAGAGGAGCCATGGTCATGAAGAATGATGCGGCATTCTCAGGGTGGAAGGAACAAACGCCGTATGGGGACTTGGATGTGCGATTGGTCTCAGGCAGTTGCTCGGTGATGATTGAATGTGACATATCGGCTGGTCTCGCTTCTCTCCAATATCGATAATTTATGAGTAGATAGCATCAAGCCTCTCTTCGTGCCCTTTGTGCACGGAAGACAATCAAACAATATCAATGGGAATTTGTCATGCTCACAAGGGTGCTGTGAAAGTTTCCACAACTTTGGTACGTCCTCAAAGTTTCTGGCGACCAAAAAAGCATGCGATTTTTTTCAAGGTAGCCTCGTTTGATAGGGCCGATTCTGACGTCCAGGGATGCTTGAATGCGGGATATGTGTTGGTCAGCAAGTGGAACAATAATTAGAACCTCACCATCATCACCTACCACTTGGGGCGAGGCGGATGAGTGGAGATCAGGAACTCGCATTGTGTGAATGTTGTATCATAGCCATGGATATCCGCCACAGGCAATCTGACCCTTCTTAGTCATGCCACGTCGTGCGTGTTGACAAGCTCAAGGGGGCAATATTACTCTTCGCGCTGAAGTCCGAGTGAGCGTGTGTTACTCCGAGTCGGCGGAAGCTGCGGAAGGATGATTCTTTTTCCGGGGCCGAGTTCTGGATGGTATTTAGCAAAGAAACTAGACCAAGCTCGCCACGGGTGCCAACGGGCATAAAATAGTAAATGATATGATGATATATGGATGATGTGGTTCTGAGACTGGACCAAATGGTTTTCCCACGCCGAGTTTGAGAATCATTCGCATGGCAATGCATGCTCAGTTCTTCTCAGACTCCGTGAGCCTTGCCCAATATTCCCTCCCACCGTCTCCTTCCCACATTTACAGTTTACTGCATCCGAGCGGCAACGATGAAGGCGGCCATTTGCGGTGAGACATGTGGTGTTGGTGCTGAAGAACGGATCCGAGGAATCGGATAGGCTTGCCTTCCTGTGCTTCTCATCGAGTTATGCCATGTACGGATGCGCACCTCCGCCTGCTGTCCGCTCTGGAAATTTTTCAAAAGTTCTGCTTCTTGACTGACACTGCTACTAGTAGCGAAGAGGCGGGTGTTCCCGGCGTCGAAAGACCGGGACCAATCCACTGGCTATTGGCATCAGTTGGGAAATGAGCCAGTACAAACTAGACAATCGTCATGAGGACATTCACAGATCCGAGAGATCTAGCGATCTGGGAGACACAAAGCAGAGGCAACAAGGGCCACCACCAGCCGCATAGTGCGTATGTGCGGAAAAGACATGGCGCCGCCGATATGATCTAGCTGAGCCTAGCACAATTATATAGCCCTGGGCCACTCGAGGATTAAGGTTAAGTCTGTCGGTTTCGTATTCACTAATTCAAATCATTGCTAGTGCTATTCGGAGGACGTCCCCCTGAACAGAGACGGTGGCACCAAGTACACGCACTCCCACCTGTTGCGAGATCGGGAAGCTCGCGCAAACCCGATCGTGTTTCAGCGTTATTAACCGGTCCGTGGCACGCCCCCGAGGCGTGATCTCAACAGATCTCAGAGGTAGCATGGCCAGGGTGGGATCTTTGGGGGATACACGCCTAATGCGCGCGTAACCTGCCCGACATTAACATCGCTGGCGTCAAGGTAAATATTTAGCAAGTGATACCTAATAAGATGGCGCTGAGGATAGAAGGCAAGTATTATGGAACCTTGGTGACTTGAGGATCGGATCTAATGGGGTAACGGAAGCTGCCTCATGTGAGGCGGATGAAAGCTTTCCAGTAACGGAATGGTGGTTACCATTATGTAACTTGATGTAACTTGCCAGACCTCCTCAAATAAGTAGCCCTCGATATGGCCGGGCATATCCCCTCGTCGCCCCCCTCCCCATTCCCTTCCCCCTTCCAATGGGTGTACTTGACAGCACGTACGTCCCCACACATCCACCACCGCCGTCGCTGACCGCAGTCCCAGTTTTGGCGCTTACCTGATCGGGGTCGTCATTTCCGCTACGTGAGTGCATGACAAATTGCTGTCTAGCGATCATACTTATTAGTACCCTTTCCATAGTCTATATGGAGGTTCGTGGTAACACAAGTTCATCTCCACAAGATTAAACCTAGCACACTATAGTCACCTGCATACAAGCCTGGTACTACTTTAGCCGCTATTCCGCGGACGCGTGGCACATAAAGACTCTGGTCAGTCCATTCCCACTTCCCTCTTGTTTCCGTTCCAATCCCGCGTGGCAGGTCTCGGCTGTTTTCCTGTCGGACACCGTACATCAGGCGTTGATCACCCATTCGGGCAAGTGTACTTGACCGTCATCGACACACGCGTATTTATATTTTTCTAGCCTATACATATCTCGTCACCGACTTTGGATCGGCTGAAGGGCTTGGACGGATCGTCTGGTGAGTGATTCCCCCGAAAGTTAGCTCTTGAGCTCACTTTCCCCCAGGAGTTTGATTGTAAGTTGTGGTGTTCGTTCCAGGGCCTCGTTTGACCCTGAACTTTAATCTAGGTCGAGGTCATCTTCAATGTATGCTACTCTTTTGAATATCTGCTCCCCATGACTCACAATGATCCCAGGGCATCACTGCACTACTTGTTCAGTCCTTCTTGGCAATGCGCGTGTACAGGCGTGCGTATCTATCATTGACCGATTAGGCGCCTCTCAGCTCCCTCACAGTCAGCAACAAGAACTTGCTAGCAACTTGTTCCGTGGTAAGTTGGGCAACTCGCAACATCAACCTGATTTTTTCACATCTTCTCGTAGATGATATTAGTCATTGGTGAATTCGGTGGGTTTCATGCATCCAGTTTGAGACTCTTCCACTGAATCTCATGCCTCCAGTTTTGATCCTAGGTAGGTCTAAGATAATTTTGCCATTTATCAGAATTGACAGCTTCTCCATTGTCTAGTCTACGCTTCCAAGGCGTACGTTACAGTTTCATATCTTGTTTCACTCGAGTTTGATCATGCCCACCTAGTCTGCCCTTCCGAACGTTCCTCCAGTTGGCTACCCTCAAGGTAACGAGACAAATCCATTCTCTGTAGCTAGCTGATATCGCGCCCAGGATCTTTCAATGTCTGTCAATGCCGTCGCCGCAGTAGGGGACGTTCTCATCGCTGCACTCCTCTGCACTCTATTGCAGAGATCACGAACCGGCTTCCGAAGGTGACTATTTCCACGCATACATCCACTATTCATTCTGAACGCACTGCCCTCAGATCCGACACGATGATCAACAGACTGGTAAGTGTCCACGTGGGTGATTTCACTTTCAGCAACAGACGAGCGTGTTCTAGATCATGTTCAGCATCAACACAGGTCTTTTGACCAGGTACGTTTCTGGCCAGTGGCGGAAAACACACCGCTGATCCGGGGGGAGACAGTATCTGTGCCGTCGCTTCACTCATTTCGGTAAGCATTTGATCGCGTGGCTGGCCAGATTACCCGACGACTGACGATCTTGTGATAGATAGCTGTCTGGCCCAACACGTTTATCTACATTGCGTTTTACTTCTGCCTCGGCAGATGTACGTATTTTTTTGGTGTCTGCGTCTAGTGACTCTTTGATTGACCTCTCGCCTCCAGTGTACTGCAATTCTCTTCTTGCCACCCTGAACGCCCGCAAAGGGTTGAGGGACGCATCTCGTAGCGATGAAATGTCGCTCTCTCTTCAAGGTGTACACCAAAAGACGAACCAGAGCATGGTAGCCACGACATCCAAAGTAGGTTCCTCGGAAGCATAACAAGCAAACACTTCATTTTATTGTCAGCGCGCGCCAAACAATATTTCTATCAAGATCGATACCACACAAGAGTATGTTCGAGATGATGTGAGTATCGAATGTTGAGGCACGCATTCCGATAGACTCATCGCCACGGGCTAGCAGTACTCTGCGTCGACGGCCGACGCCAAGAGTCCTCAGGTTGTGTGAGCCGAGTACACGGCATTCATGACGATTTCGCGAGGGGGGCTGAAGACTGTTAGAACTCGGAATGTATCTCGATGTTATTTTTGCTCCATTGACACTCCAACGCTCCTTCTTTTGCTTCGGTCGTTTCTATGTTTATACTTTGTCCCGTTTCTCTTCCTTTTTTCTTTTTGGTTCCTAATCATGTAGTATACTTACCTTTTCCGTGGCTGGAGCTGGAGTCGGTCGCGATTTGGAGTAATCAAATCAGGTAGAAATTTTTGTACGTAAAACAATCAACTATATCGCGGCGCACAAAGCTTTGGAATCCTCTATTGATCAGACGATCAGATAATTGCACTAGGATCCTTTGAGTACTAAATTTTTTTTTCCGAGTCGAACAAACGACAGCTTGAATGCCTAACTTGAGGCAGGTATCATATGATCATGTCACCATTTTGACAAAGTTTCTCCATTTACCAATCCTCCATGATGCTCGTGTGTCCCTTGAAATTTGATGAGTACCTCACCGACTCGCCGAGGGCATGTACTCGTTTGAGCCCTGAGATACGCGGGGACTCGAGTGGAGATTCGGTACAAGGGCAAGATCAAGATCAAGGGCCGACGTTTTGGATGACAGGTGAACCGATCGGACGCCGGAACGAGGCGAACCGAACTGGAACCGAAACGTGTGACACGCGCATTGTGACGCGCCGTGCTTCTCGGTAGGCTACTAGCTCAAACTCGGAGTGTTCAAAATGTTAGGCGGCGACTCGGCTTCAAGGGATTTGGTCCTTTGCATGACTCCGATTAACGAAAACTTATGCGATCTAAACTTACTTGGGCACGATGCATGGACGCACATGGACAGGGCCGGGTGGTGTTCTCCGATTCCGAGGTTTGGGCGGTCTATATGGAGGTTTTGGAGAATGATAGAATTGGGCTATACCATAAAGACGCCTTAGCTTGTCATGTTGCACGCGTGCCTATCCGAGTTATTATTGTAGTGTCGTACTTGTCTCAGGTTTGCCCCGAGTTAGTAGGGCATGTGTATCAAATACGCGGAGGTTTTGTCGAGACTCGAGTACGGATGATTGGATTAAGCTAATGACCGTATTCAAGGGTTGTATTATAACTCCATTATAATTAGTACCAATCGTGATGAGTTAGGAGTCATTGGTATACATCTTAAGTTCGTCGAGAAGTCCCGGATGGGGGGCGAATTAGCATTTATTCAAGCTAACATATGCATTGAAGCTTGAGGGTCTTATTGTCAAGGCAATAGTTTATAGCTTGACTCTAGACCCGCCAGGAATGATTCGAGAACGCCATGGGGGTACCATCGTGCCAATGGTCGTAGTATACGTCGGTTCTACACCTATGCGATTTTGTCGGAATGAAATCGGATGAATCGTTCAAGGAAAATACACGGTGATAGTCGAACGGTTAGAAATGTCCATTGTGCAGCGGGAGTAGTGCGAGATCTAACCCATTGCGATTATTAACGGCGGGCGTTGTACGATCGAGGGATCAAATCATGTACATACCATAATTTTGGACAAGTTCGTCGATATTTTACTCTGAAACTTCAGGGTGACTCTGTCTTGAGATCGGGACGGAGCCGCTGTGCGGCCACGACGGCGTTTTCCATGAGTTCCGAAGTCGTCGGTGAGGCACGGGCATATCGAAGCCCATCGATGATCGATAAGCTTTATGAATCCACTTGTGACTATCTCCGTAGGGAATGGCACACTGGATGGCTGGTGCACCGCTGGCGAAGTACTGAGAAGTCGTATAGCCTCGATCTGTGGGCTAGTCCTCATTGGGATCATGGAACGCCGCGCAAACCTCCTCAGACGTGTCTCACTCACTGTATAATCTGTTGGGTACATGCAGCGTGCCGTCCCCTCTGTTGTCTCCATACAATGTGATATGAGCGCCAAACATATCAACTCTTTGGTTGGCTCGGCGGTGTGTTTATGATCATCGATATGATTGATAGCGGTACTTGGCCTTCAAAGGGTAAGTGGGCGTCCGAAGATGCTTCAAACGCGGGGCGACTATGATGAATCTAATCGTTTCAATTCGGACATGAAACAGTCGGCAGATGGCGGTGTTCATTATACGATTCACCTCGGAGCAGCGCGGCTTTCGAGACGTTGCTGTGTTGCACTTTTTCTAGAGCTAGCTTCTTCAAGGCAAGGCCTTGGTCAAAATTGAATACATCATTCTATCGCGTAAACGGCGCCAGACGTTGTGGCGTACGGTGATCCATTGCAGAAACGAAGGTCGATAGAGTAAGGTTGGAGCCGGATTCCGAGGATGATTCGAGATGTCAGGTGCCATCTCAAGTCGTGGGCGAGTTTCGAGTTCTACCTGCGATTCGAGCAAGAGGTGTCAGTGCTGTCAGTTGTCGGTTGCATGATCGATCCGGATTAGACGGCCCCTTGGACCATATCATATCATGACCGCCGGGCCTGTCTGCGGTCGATCAACAAGCATCACATGGTGCGGATATCATCGTTTAAATCCCTATTCATCGTTGTCAATAGGATCCTTCGTCAACTCGAGTAATGCCAAAACTCACCTTTGCCAGTGACAGACTTTCCTCGTAGTACATAGCCTGCTTCAGCTAAACCGAATAGCAGACTATTTGTCGTGCATGTAATTCCGTCAACACCTCTGTTTTGCGTTTCTGTAAGCTTGTCCGAGTCACGGTCACGCCGAAGACGGTGATGATGGTGTTTATTTGGCAAGGGCTTGGGATCCAAACAACCACCCAATCCTGCGACCTTGATGCCCCCAAGTGGCCTGCCTAACAAAAAGGCCAAGCTTGGCTCCCAAATACCTGATCGGTTCACATTTACCAACGCACAAGACATAAGACAAGCCCTCAACACTACCCAGAGTCTGAATATACTTTCCAAAAGTACGTGTCTAGTTTATAAACGTGGTCTCACCTCCTCAACCACATGTACAGCCCTTTCTGCATTACGATCGAAACTATCCCTGAAACCGGGGGAGATAGTGGCCGCGCACGATGAACGTCTCTCTCTCGCCAAACTTTGGTTGGACAGCTCGCCGGCTGCGCAAGACCTCTTTGATGTTTTAGGAATAGTGGACGACGTGTGTTTTCAGCATCTCTGTGCCTTCATTTGGCTTATCGTGTTCTAGATGTCAACACAAGCTACCGTTATCGCTTTATTTTCTTCGTTGATCTCACTCTTCTCGTACTACCTCCCGGATCATTCCAATGGTGTTGCCATTATCAATATGCTCCTCTCCCCTTCATGGTTACGAAAGCTGAATTCGTTCATCATTGGTAATCACAACGAGCTGATTCTCGTCACACTCAAACTATTCCATTCCATCTCGGCATTCGGAAGTGGGCGCGAGCGAAAGTCTGTCTTCGAAGCTTTTCCATGGGATAACAAGGTTCGGTGCCGTATCGACCCATGATCAAGCTACTTATCCTAGTATAGAATCTACAAAAACTGCTCTATATGCGCAGAAAGGGAAAGGGAAGCGAAGGTGACGACATCCTCGATCGACCTGGTAAGTCCCGTTCGCGACGGCCACTCGTCTTGCGCTCAACAAGACAGAAAAGATATCCGCACGTACTATGTCCTGTTCATCTTATCTATGGCCGACCAGGACACGGCGTCGTCAATCAAGTCCGCGTTCCTGGAGCAGCGCCGCGAAGTGTTCATGAGCATATTCAAGGGACTAGTTCAAGACCATTACGTTCTTATACAAAAAGTTCTTCAAGTTTGTTGGGAGGACATTTGGTCAGATCCGAAAGTCAAGCGGACCGCGAAGCTAAGTGTGTTTAGCGAAACGACAATCTCACACGTGAGCGTTCCTCAATCGTTCATGTCGATCTCCATGTGTTGAACATGTGCTAGCTTATGAAATTATATGACCGCGCTGCTGCAGAAAGGGAGGGTGGTGAGCATATCCCAGCTGACATCGTCCACCACTTTCTTTTGGCTATATGCACGCATCCCGGTCAAGGGATCTGTTTTAGAGACCGTGGGTGGTACCTTCGCGAGACTGATGAAGATGGCGGTACCAACCAAGAAGACGAAGGCACTCGACAGAAAGGTGCATCCGCGGGAAAGATATACAACAAAATCTTGGCCAACATATTACGATCGCTGAAAGTGAACGAGGACCCACGGCAGCAAGAGCTTGCCCTCAAGATAACCGCAGCCTGTCCCGAGCTCGTTGCCGGGTGTGTGCATTCGCGATCCAAAGGTTAACCCAGAATGATTTATGTCCCTATCAGGTACTGGTCTGCGGCTTCGCTCACCCTGGAGCCACGCCTCTCTTCAAAGTGGATTGCAAACATTTCTTTCGCAGGACAAGTCATTTCTCATCCGGTCCCTGTGTCTACGTTTTTCTTATCTGGAAACAATGAACTTTACAACCCTACCCCTCCGCCGCTTTCGATTATCATGGCCAACTTACTCCCATCAGTAGGCACGAAGACGCTGTTTACAAAAGGATTACAGGCTACTTCGACAACGATTGTTCAACACTGTACTGCACTCGCACTAGCCAAATGTTTGCTAAAGCTTGCCGAGGTGGTACACGTGTTCAAAATCGTGGAGACCACCCTGGAAGAGGATGAGGAAGATGGCCAGTGGGGACGTCGGCGAAGAGAAGTTGAAAGGGAGGCGAGGCGGCGTGTACCCGAGTTTCAGGTCATCGTTGCATTTTCCCAGCAAACTCTGACATTTCCAAACGCGACCAAGCACGCGCTGTTGAGCGAGAGTTCTCAAAGACTTCTTTGGCTTTATCAAGAATGCCTTCCAGATGTTGTCGCTGAGGTCAAATTCGAAGTAGGAAAACTGGTCCTGAACTTGGTGGAAGGGTCCTTGGTTTCGCTTTCTGGAGAGCACGAGGGTGGTTCAATGGAACAGGAAGATCAACGAAAAGTAGCCCCTACAGCTTTGCAGACCGTCAAGCATCTGCACGTACTTCGTTTACTCAGTGGGAGTGACCAGTTCGGTTGGGCTGGCAAGGTTGGTGAGTGTCATTGAGTGAGGCATGTCATCGTCTAATACTTGCTTATGTACAGCCTCGTCACATACCTATTTTTACGTCCTGCTGAAAACATTTTGCAACAGCCGCGTGCGTGCTCTCCGTACGACGTTGAAGGAACTTCTGCGGCACGTTCTTTCGGAGAGCGTGCTATTCCAAGAGGATCCGAACGAAGTGGAGATATGGCTTGCGGCCCTACCCTTCCACCTCGTGCGCCGAGGACAAGGGACCGAAACACCTGATGGCGCACCTCTTACGGACGAAGTCGATGCAGTCGTAACATTTTTGGATGACTGTACCCAGAGGTGTCTCAAGACCCCGTATCGCTATATGGAAGCCATGTCTGCCCTCGTACAGTCGGCCACCCCTGATAGTCACCAGGGATATTTGTTTGCTAGCCCCTTGCTGATGACGGTACTGGAGCAAATACTCGCCAAAGTGGGCGGAGGACTGATGACACCGTCAGATGCCCTTGCTATCTTCACATTCGCTCGGCGATTACTAGTCACGCTTACAGCCAAGCAGGAGGACACTGGGTACCATAACCTCCTTGCGGTTCTCCGCCAGCTGGATGGCAGTATCGCTGCTGGACAACCGTTCCCAGATTACCCAAGTATTGGTTTTGGTATGAGACGAGAATTGTCTATTGCGAGGGCTGGTCTTCGTCACCTCCAGGATGATGCTTGTTGCGCGATTGAAGGGCGAAGTGACGCGACGATCGCAACCTTCCTCGATCGTGTCGAACAAGGAGCAATTCGTGAGTTTTAATTTGATTTGTTTGAGTCTTTTCTCATTGTCATTGTTGTTTCGATCACGCATACAGCTCCTTCTCAGAGTGCTCGCATGACTTGTGCATTTGAACTTGTAGACTGGCTCCGTCTAACAGATGTCAGGCCCTCTCCCGCTGACATCTCCCGTCTCAGTTCTGCAATTCGGCGTTTCTACGAGCCCGCAATTTGGACTCTCGTCAACTATCTTCATCCCGCCGACAGTCACTTGTGGGACTCGCAGATCTTGATGCCTTTGCCTAGTTGGTAAGCAATACTTGTGTTCTTCCCGACTATATGCTTGATACTGCTGAACAGGCCCATGGTTGAGGGTACGTTTGGCTGGTTATACATTCACTGCACTCTCCACCAATTTCGGGAGCGACAAACGCGAGATGTCCTTCTGAGCGCGCTCTACACACACCCCGTGACGTTAATACGTCTTGAAAACGCGGTCCGCCTCATCACGCGTGGAATCGGTGTCTCGGCAGGCTCCCATGACCTTACTTCTGCTCAACTTCTGCTCTTGTCGGATGTATTGACGGGGGCGAGAAGTTATTTAAGTGAGAAAGACTTACGGCGACTCAAGGTGACCGTGTTACAACGTAAGACTATTCAGGAGCTTTGCGTATCACAAAACATTCCGGTTCAAGTCGCTCAAGGTGCGATCTTGCCCTGGTCGATAGGTTTCGGAGGTAACCGGGTTTGCAGCCATCCGGGAATTTATTGGAGCCTCGTTCGACTCTGCTGATGCCGAGGATCAAGCATTGTTATCGTCTATCGGTTCCCATTGGGTAGAGGTGATAGCAGAGTCTTTTCCGTTGGGTCGAGCTGGCAATGTGAGTACTCCACATTTCCTTGACCTGGGTATAATGCTGATGGAGGCTGTTATAAGCTGGAGCGTGCCCAGCCATGGGTCAGGTTCATGAGTTCCGAAGAGTTGCTTACTGCAGTCGATCTCATCCGAGCTAACCTCGGGCAACAAAGTTTGATCGCTTGCGACATTCTGGAGGAGGTTCTTGGTACTCTGCAGGATAGGACACCCCGAGGTTCCATCACGAAAATCCCAGCGCTCAAGCTCTTGGAGTTGCAAGCCATGCTCCCCGGGTCTATTCTACTGGAGGACATGCTCTCAACCACCCTCGTGTCCCAGCTTCCCTTAGGGTTCGATGGCGATGTTGCCTTCGCAGAAGGACAACCCGTTTCCACTGTCTTTTCAAAACCCGCACCGACCGATATTCGGTCCCTCCCATATGATCAAATTTTGTCTCGGACGCTTGAGAAGGAATCCTGGACTGACTCTACAGCGAAGATTGTTGTTGTTTTGTTGTACTCGAACCCGGCCTCTCTACCGGCCTATGCCACTTGGCTGAACAGCCAGCGATGGACTCGGTTCCCTATACATACCTTCGCCTTGACGCTCGTGGCCTTCCTGGATTGTACTGCTTTGACAGGTGGGAATATGTCCCAAGTACATGATGGCGTCCTACGCGGCCTATTGGACCAAGTCTTTCCGTGCGAGCGTTCTGTTTCCCCTAGTCTTACTCATAACCTCGATTGTATACACAAGATTCTCGAGCTTTCAGACGCTAGAAGAGTTCAACTTGTATCTTCGCTGCAGGAGCGCATTCGACGTATCCCGATCATGAATGGAGCGTTCGAACTGACATGTCTCGCGCGCAAGCTTCTCGGGATTTCTGGTTGTGATGATCTCACAACAAATATTGTAGATCATGTCTTGCAGTGGGCTGTCCGACGCCTTTCTGGCGACGCTACAGTCTCTGAAGACTCTACTATGGCCCTGGAAAACCTGAGTGGGTGATCTGGAGCCTCTATTCGCCTCTCCTTGAACTAATGCTGAAAGCAGAGCTGATTATAACACAACAAAAGACGCTCAAGGCTTATTTAGTGGAGCCCCTGTTGACCACTGTGGTTCAACACCATCTCTCAGATGCGAAAATGCTCGAGCTCGCTATGGCATTGGCAAACAAAACGCCTCTCAAGGTCAGTTGGCGTATCTTATTTTTTCTTTCTTTGGTCAGGATCTCATCGTCTTTGATCGTGGCTGTGCAGCCTGTTGTCGTCAACCGACTCCTTCAAAACGCGTTTCAACATCAACATTTCGTCGCCATCTGCGGGAAGCATGGTAGCTTATCCCAGAGAAACCAACTCACACGTTTACTCGAGGCGCTCTTTGGCTTCCACCCTTCCAACACTTGCCAGCCTTCACACATCGAGCCTCTCTTCCAAGTATATGGGGGAACGATGTCAGCACCCGATCGACGGCTCCTCTCCATTATGAGATTATTCGAGGCCGAAAAGCGTACATCCTTGTCTGCGTTCTTTTCCCAGTGGTCCCCATCACCGGATGTAAGCGTCTCAAACGTACTAGAAGTCGTTCAGAACTTGGACCCTGTCTATATGCTCCGGACGTGTCTTGCGTTCCCTGCGTGGAGGCGATTTGCGGAGGAAAAAGGCACGAGGGAGAACCCCGCGGATGATTCGATGTATGACCCAATGATGGTAATCGTATTGTCTGCACAGATGCTTGCGACGTGTCCTCCTACCACCGCGTTAGGCTGGGTCAAGGTCTTCCGGAGTAACATCGTGAGTTTACTCATTCGATGTCTCTCCTCAAAGGACCCGAATATGCGTGAGACCGCACTCTGCCAGATCGCAAGCCTTTGGGAGAGGCTCCAGGTGCGTTCCAGCAAGGAGTTAATCTGCTTGACGATCATGCTTTTTGCAGAAATCCGACATGCATGAAACACCTCAAGTCCTGTATGTGTTGCGCCTGCTCAAGAATGTGATGGATCCACCCACGAACGCGCAAGACCCACCCCAACGCTTACCAACGTTTACGACGCTCATCTTGTTGCACGCGCTTCGAGCCATCTTTTACCCATCCAATTTCATCTACCCACGCACTGCACGCTTCCTGCTCCAGCGCCCTGAGATCGACGTATCCGACGTACCCATGTTGTTCGGCATGCTGTACAGTAGTTCGGACGACTGGAAGAAAGAGCGAGGCTGGATGTTGAGAATGTTGGGGGATGGTATGGCGAGCACGGCTGATTGGAAAGTGTTGAAGCGGCGTCACACGTGGGACTTAGTGGCCAGTCTCTTCCAGAGCTCTAAAAATGACGCTGCCGTGCGTGCTGGCATCTTGGAAGTCAGTGGTTTCGTTTGTTTTGCGGGTTTTTGGAGATGCTGACATCTTATGGGGGCGGGTGGGAACAGATACTAGCCAACCTCACGTGCAATTCGCAAGCGTGTACTTCCCTCGTTCTCAAGTCGTCTCTCTTATCGTGGGTTGAGATGCAGGTCGGGGATAGTTCCGGAAGAGAATCGATGGCGTGGCTTCGCATACTGGAAAACATCATCGTCGTGGTCGACATTCCCAAGTTGACACACGCGACGGGAGACCAATGGTGCGCGACCCTCTGTCGATGCTTATCCTCCCTCCTACGGAGCAAAGGTAACATTCGATCCACCACTCAGGTGTTTTAGAGCTGACGACCGAGTGGCATGTCCCACAGACAAGGACATGGCTATTATGCACCAATACGCTGTGGTCGCCTTGCGGCTGTGCTTGATCCCGAACGTTCCTAAGCGATCCATCCTTAGTGTGCTCTCACACGGTGTAGCATACTTGCAGCAGCTCGAGCCAGCCATTCATCTGCGCCGAGCACCACCATCAATCCAACGAGAATATCCTACGCTCGCGTTGCCACCTCATCGCGCGCAGGGACTACAAGACGTCCCAGAGACGGTAGATCCACTCTGGACGTGGGGTGAAATTGTGGAAGCGCTCTGGCGCGCCGCCATGTCTCTCGAGGATGATGGTAGAACGCATGTATGGGCGGTGTTGACGCGGAGGTTGGTCGTATGGAGGGCGCTCGTCGGGGAAGAGGGTAGTCAAGTCGGAGAGTGGGCAAGGAGGGAGGTTGTACGTGCGCTTCGCGCTGTCACAACAGGAGAGCCATTGGCTGCTTGAAAATAAGCAGAAAGACTTGGCAGCGCCTTGTATTTCTTCAGACTCTGAAAGGGATGCACGCACCCATCGGAACTAGTAGCCTAGTTGTAGGGTACTTTCTCTACACGTCATCGGGATCAGCCCAGTTTCGTATCTTAACTTTATTCACCGTCGCCATCTTCGTCGGTTGATTCTCCCTGAGTTGGAGCACCTCCCCAGAGTCGGTTGAGGAGGTTGCGTACCAACCGGATAGGCATCGGCTTGACGATGGAAAGTCAGATATGGAAGCCCCAAAGCGAGCTGTCATACTCACAGCGACGTCTTCGTTTTCTTCATCTTCTTCCTCATCTTCTTCTCTCTCCGTATCATCATGGTTGGCTTGCTGATCACGTGGCAGGTCGTTCACGCCCTCATCGCCGTCTTCCGCACCCTCAAAAAACACTTCGACTTCTTCGTCTGGGAGCTCCCCAGGCATCACTCTCCGATCTGCTAATCCCGGTTGCACACCCCCATCCCCATCTGCCTCACGCATCATCTCAGCAGCTACCATCAGCTCCTGCAACGCATCCTCTGGCATCTCCGCCATCATTTGCACGAACTCGACCACCCCACCCGGAACCTGTGCGGCAAGCCATGGGTTCTGGTCGAAAAATGCGAGAACCTGCGCGCGGGTGGCAACGTCGGGGATCAGCTGGGCAAGTGCTCTCTCTTCAGCTTGGGTGCGTCTCCGGGGGCGAGCGGGGTTGAACGCAAAGGGATCCTCGGACCCAGCGAAGAAGGCGGCGTCGTATGTCGAAAGGGTAGTGGGCGGAGGAAGCGGATCACACGCGAGATGTCTGCCGTGAGTGATATCAGGTGGTAAAAATGCTGTTAGAGCACGATTTTGGGGTTGTGCGTGGGTTTGTTCGAGGACAAAGACATGGCGGTAGATTGAGTATCGCAAAGGAAGGGAAGAGAATGTACGGAGAAATCGATCACGAATTGCGTGCGTGCGTTGGGCAGAAAGTGTCGGTAAAAGAGAGTTTGCTGTTTTAGAAAGCCACGAAGCATGTTCAGAAGGCTTCCACAGTGAAGAGGAACGCTGCGCATAAAGATGAGAGAGGAGGTGGAGGATAGATTCTTCCGGGAATAGGCCACTGGAAACGATCAGTTGGCGCCTAGCTCAAAGAACCTAGACCTACATGCCATCTGTGTAAATGCGAAATGCCTTGTGGCCTCGCACCTCCGTAGAAAGTGTAATTTCGCACTTATCAGCTAGAAGGGGAACCATCGATGGAAATGCGATAATTGCTTGTCGAAGCGCTGCTGTGCTCTCCTCTGCGAAATCCTACCACAATGACGGTTAGTTTTATAGTCAGAGACCTAAAAGTCAACATCAGTACCTCGCCCCGATCCTTCTTCTCCTTTTCTATGACCCTGAGGATCAAAGCCCTTGCATATGACCAACCAGGCAATATGCTTGGGTCCATGTACTCGCTAGAATCTCCAGGACATGTACTCCGATAAGCTGTCCACACATCCAATAACCAATCACCCAAACCAGCTTTGACGCAGAGATAGTCAAGGTGCAGGTAGACACCGTGGGGATCAGACAATGGTTCGAGGGAGATTAGCAGCCTCGCATGTTCGAATGCTGTCCGGGGACAACCACGACGTTGCAGATCTCTACATACCACATAAGTACTTGTTCAGCGGAACAAGAACCTATATGCTAACTCACATAACTTGTCTGTGAACGGCAAGGAAGAACGGTCTGTTCTCCACTCGATCAAAATCGAGTCTGCTATTCCCGCTCGTGAAACTGAACGCGCCAAGGAAAGCACGCTCATATGCATAGAGGGCTCGAGACACATAGTCCACTGCCTGACTGTACTCTGATGAATTGGATATGCGTGAGCGGACATCCAAATATCCGGATCGAACGGACCTTCGCGATGACGACAAACCTCTGCGAGTTGGAGCAGTGTATCTGCATGCCAAGGCATTCTCTGTAATACCCGCCACAGCGTTTCGGGGTCTACATCGGGCATTAATCTCGTGAGGACCAGTTAACCAGAGCGCGTATATGCACTCACCCCCGGTCATGACGGCCTGCATGAATGTCTTTGTGACACCCTTGTAACGCTTGCTGTATTCCACTGTCCACCACTTTCCCGAGCTGGCTGGACCCCCGTTCATTTTCTTAGATGCCTCTTCGTCTGTGAGTGGCCGGGCAGACAACCCCTCTCGCGGTTTGGTCATAGCCCAGGATGGTTGTGGGCGTGTAAGTTGAGAACGCTGTGTCTGTGGTTGCATCCCACGACGTCTTTTTCCAGGAGACGACGTAGATGTAGCAGCTTGAGCGGCTGACACAGCCTTGGATCCGAAGAACTTTTTGAGCTCAGACTCTGCATCAAGGTGAGAGACAGAAACTGAGAAAAGGGCAGGAAGTTTGGTCATCCGGGTGTCTGCAGATGTACTCTGTGCGGTTTGTTGAAGGTCTGGATACCTAAGAAGTCACACATGAGATAGTAATCAAGAGGAATACCAAGACTGACGGCACGCACTTGATTGAAAGTTCCTCGAGCGCCTTGTCCAAGTCATCTTTCTCATCTTTCTTCTTAGTTTTGGATTTGACCTTTTTTGGGACGGACTTGGACTGCGAAGCTGTCTGGGTTGGTGAACCAGCCTCTTCGTGGCCTGGGGTTGCTTTTTTCTTTTTCTTCTTTGTCTGCATATTCGAGATACGAGATTGACGTGCACGCAGCGATTCGGTTCCATACCTTGCGAGACCTGGCGGGTTTCATAGCATCTTCACCATCGCTCCCAAGTTCATCAAGTTCATCCTCTGGCGTATAAAGCTGAGCTCATCGTCAGGATACCAACTCATTGGCTTGTAGAACGAAACTTACTGCTGCGAAACCACTCTTCCCGGGTGCCACTGACTCTTCTTCCTCGCTGGATTTGTGTAGATCAATATTAATTGCTGAAGGTGCGGGCGGTGGTGTGCTGTTGGCGAGAACAAGGAGTTCTTCTTGCTCTCGCTGTTGGCGTTTGCTCAGTCGTGGTGCCATTTTCGCGACGCCTAATACCTATCGGATCATTGGGTATTTAGATAGCACGGTCCGACCGAGTCTTGCTCTCGAATGAACTGATCGGTAAGATCGTGGTCACTTGAACAGCCCTCCGACCGGGCACATCCTGAACCCGGTCGTTCCGTTAGTGCTCGGGAGTCGGGAAGGGCCGAACTAACTACAGTAATCGCGAAATCGAATGGCAGTTGTGAACGCGAACTCAAACTCCCCATTCTGGTCTGTATCTGCAACAAGTCCCCACTTTGGGTACATCCAAACCGCCTGCACTGGCTATATTGATGAGTCCACAAAGTTCGTCAATGACGCTACTATTACTTGGCAGGCCCAGACTGCAAAGAGTACCGGACTCGTCCACAAGTATACATGTAAGCATGTCGCTCTTGCGGATAGAATAGTCGGGTGATTGCAACGTGTCCTGACTCCTTTGTTGCATCGTCGCCGCCTAAGCTGTCAAGGTCGCACGAATTGTGTAGTTTAAATCGTTACGGGCCTGAGTTCGGCTTTACTGTGAACCGCGAAACCTGGCCAAGACGGACGACGTTTCCCCTCCGCCTGAATACGACCTGACCAGCTTAAAGTAACTTGGCTCACAACGATTTCGTCCGTGAACGTTGTCCGCTGGATGATCTGAGGTGAACATATTTACATCATGCTGGCATGTGTTACGAAAGAAATGAACGGGCAAAAGCCCGGGCTGTGAGGGCGGGTGGGAAGACCGGGCAGACTCCATCGCGAAGCTGAGAGATGAGAGATGAACGAGGGACAAGGTGAAGAAAACGAGGAAAGACTTGCCTTGGTAATCCTGAAGGATTGCCGAGCCCAGGGTTTGCAGCGGAGAGGGAGGGTCACGTGCCGTGACCAATCGTCCAGGAACTTGAACCATAGCTAATGACATTATTAATGGGGCATCCACGGCATCGAATCTGACCTGTTCAGGATATTAACCTACCTTCAAGCTGCCAGTATGGCTATGCGAACGAAAACATGTGATCCTGCGGTTGCACTGCAGAGCACAGGTTCATATTTTGGTGTTAAATAACTGGGCTTACAGGCACCCTTAAAGACAACCTTCATTCGTACTCTGTCGTGCTCTGAGTACAATGTTCCCCAAGATGATGGTTGGGGTCTCCTTCCGCTTCTTGGTTGTGGTCGCGCTCTCTTTCTTCACGTGGATTCTCATCCGTCTGGTCCGAACTGTGCGGCGTCGTGCCCGAACAACACCTCTCAACGGACCTCCCTCAAGTAGCCTGATCTTTGGCTTCCCCGAGTTCTTCTTCGACCCCGATAGTCCAGAAATCTACGAGGCTTGGGCTGAGAAGTACGGAGCCGTATACCAAGTTCCCTCTGTTCTAGGAGGCACGCGCATAGTATTATGTGATCCGAAAGCAATTGCACACTTTTATGCCAAGGAGACCACGACCTACATACTGACGCCACTTGGGAAGTTCATGACAAGCATGGTGGTACGTTATCCGAGAATTGCGCACAGTTTCCTGTCACTTGACCGTCTTGCGATAGGTTGGTGGAGACAGCTTGCTGACATCACACGGAGATGTACACAAACGGTCTGGATCTGTCTGCCTGTAACTCAACCTAGACAATGATCAACTTTTGCATAGTCTGCGCAAGGCGCTTACCCCTGCATTCAGCATGGCGGCTATTCGGAATCTATTGCCGATCTTCTACGACTCTGTGTACAAGGTAAGCTTCTTGTCACGTTTATACAACAATTCTTAAAGCAGAGCGATGCAGACTAAGGCTGCTTGGGATGACCTTCTTCAGGACAGTTCTGATGGTGTCACCATCGAAGTTCAACAATGGTATGTACAATGATTTGGGTATATGTCTTATCTGATAACCCTCATCTGATAAGGATGAGCCATATCTCGTACGTCCATCATCGATGTAAGAAGATAGACTCTAAACCGAGTTACAGTCTCGACACAATCGGTATCGCTGGGTTCTCTCATGACTTTGCATCTCTAAGAGGTGAAAGATCACTTGTGGCTACTACCTTCGAAGAAATGAACAACACCAAGCCATCTCCCTTTTTTAAACACCTTTTCCTTCTCGCCCATCTGTTCCCTGGAATCTTAAATTTACCAAATCATCGAATCAAGTTGTCAAAGATGTTGAATGATAGCTTAGGCACCGTCTCTGCCCAGCTTTTTGCGAACACAAAGAAAGAGAAGGAGCAAGGTTTAGCCGAGGGAGAAAAGGACAAGTCCATCATTGGTCTATTGAGTGAGTATATAAAGGTAGCTTCGCGATTCGAGTAACCAAGCACGCTAGTCAATGCGGAGGGCACTGATTCCGGACTTCACATGACCCCGGAAGAGGTACTTGCGCAGGTAAGGAGGATGTCCAACACAAAAGAACGAGAAACAAACATTTTCCGTACAGATGAGGCTTCTCCTTTTTGCTGGTTTTGACTCAACATCGAGTAAGCACCAACATCCTTTCCAATGTGCCTGTTTTGACATCCCTTCTAGTCAGTCTGACCGTATGTTATAGTAGGTTTTCTGATTTCATTATCAATTGAATTTTCTCTTTTACAGTGGGCACTCATCGAATTAAGCAAAAATCAGGACGTTCAGAATAAACTGCGGGAGGAGCTTTCCCAAATCGACGGAGATCCGACATGGGAACAACTGACAGGTGGGCTTCCGTACCTTGATGCGGTCGTGCAGGAAACATTGCGCTTGCATCCCCTACTCGGGGAGACGTTGCGCGTGGTATGTTTTTACCAATCCCTACCAAATAACCATCATCGACGCTCCCCAACCAGGCTATAGAGGACGACATAATTCCCTTAGGTCAACCCATTGTCACGCCATTCTCAGCAACCCCGGTTACCCACCTCTCGATCCCTCGTGGTACAGTTGTTTCGACCCCCATGGCATGCATTAACCGCTCCAAAGCTCTATGGGGACCAGATGCAAAACAATTCAAGCCATCACGCTGGGCTCGTGAAGGTGCCATACCAGAAGGGGCGAAAGAGATCCAAGGATACAGACATTTGTTAACGTTCGCCGACGGTCCCAGGATGTGCTTGGGAAAGGGATTTGCTCTTGCAGAAATCAAGGTGCGTCTGCGGAACATGCCGATCAAAACTGGAGTTGACAAGGGAATCAGACTGTTATTTTTGTCCTTATCCGGAACTTCAAATTTGAGTTCCGTGATGGACCCCAGACGCAGTTGGGTACTGCTGGTGGGGTTTTGCCACGGCCAAAGGTTCTGGGTGAGGAGGGATGTTCCGTACCTTTATTGGTTAGGAGAGTCGCGTAGCCGTACGCGAAAATTGCGTTCTTTGTCGTGCTGTAGCATGCCAGTGGGTACTGTCACCTAATATTATAGTAATCCCACATACACCACTCACATGATAATATCAATTGAAGTGTGACCACGAGTGACCCAAGCTGGAAAAAGAATGGCCCCCCGCAGGTGGTCATCTTTGTAACTGAAAAAAGAGTGAATGAATAATAGGCTACACACTGTAACTCGTGTTCACCATCTTGGATGGCAATTTGAGCTGCTAGTCTGGAATATGACGTCAACCGTGATAAATGCGGGCTGGGATTTATGCATCAAATTAAACTAGAAAAAATGGGAACCCAGGCCAATGCTCAGCACTCTATTCAGACTTTGTTTAGGTCATTTAGATCTTACATGGCCGGTCACCGTTGCTGATTAGTTTCCCAAAAGAAGTCCTCGGTGAGCAGTAGTGCGGCGAAGGATAACTTGAATCGCTTCGGCCGATGAGATCGACAGCTAACAATAACTCCGCGGGTGCAAGCAAACGAATCCAGCGTTTACCTATGCCACTTAAAGCGGTCTGACTTACCGCGAGGTGGAGTCGGGTAATAGATGCCCGCGGGGTAGATCTCACAACCAAAAACATACCACCGAGGTAGTTCTGATACTGGCGCACACTAGCCGCAGCCCTCGGCAAGATGAGAACAAGTGGTCACATTCTTATTCTCACAAGGCCAGGATTAACCCGCAGCGCTAGCGCTTTTACGCAATGAAAGAAACGGCCCATTGGCCGCGATGATGTGCTCGGCTGATAGTAATACCAAGACATGCGAGCCTCGGCCATTCGTCGAAGCAGTGCTCACAGATAGTTAGTCATCCACTGGAATACAACAGCTGGTTACAAGGCTGGTTATGTCACTTACTAGTATTACCCCAGTTCTGGATGACGCCATACCACGATATCCCAGAAAAAAATTCAGGGCTCATGGTCATGATGCATATGCGGTGTTGTTGTGAGGGAAGACATGCTACGCCGGTCCAGCATGTTGTTGCATGTTGCTCAATTAGTAGTGCAAATTGCCCCATGGGACGTAGTAGGACTGTACGTGACGCCGCGTTTCATCATCGTAGATAAACATACCTGCGGGGGCGAAAAAACTTCCTTTTTGGACAGACCCATGGCGGTCACATGGTGTTTGTTTCGGTCGCGCGGAGGACACTTGCCAATGACGACGAAACGGCAACTCCAGAATTATTTGGTCTTCAAGTCAAGGTCTTGAGCTTCAACTTGCAATATCTTACAACCCACTTTGTGAGCGCTGGTTGAAGTAACACCCATTAAGCACAGTGGTGGCGGCCTTTGAGCCCCCACTGGCAACAACTCGCTCCTCGCTCATCGGATATCACTCTGTCATAAACAACTTCGCAAACTTGCTTGTGTCTTTTTGCGCGTCATCTCAGATGCGTTTGCCGTACTATGCCCTACCCACAAGGTTGTCAGTCGCATGATTTCCGAATCGAAGTCGCAGGAATACCACGCTGCTAGCTGGTTGCAAACTTCGTATTTCGACTGTCATATTGTCTTTTCAGGTCTCTTGGCACGACGGTGAGCTCTATAACACCGTACATTGACACTCGTCGTCTCAGTTGAGTAAGTTTGTCAGGTGTCTCGCATCACCGATGGTTACCAGCAACGTCTTTTCCCGCATATTTCACTTAATTTCTTTGGGAATTTGGTGACTGACCGAAAAATTTCACAGCTGAGTGTTCGATGGCCCAGAGATGGACGTGCATCCTGCTCTCAATCACATCATATCCCTCCCGGCGCGAGCAACCATGGGCGGATCATTAATCTGTAGTTTCCAGAACCTTACTAACAAGCCGTTTCACTCGCAAAGGTGAGATACAATCCCACTCACCTATGCATTTTCCCTCCACTCTATCCAAAATTTCACACTCCCCTCTAATGGACTCATCGTGAATCTATAGCAGGAAATGAAATATCTTGTGCATTGCAGCAACTAACAACAATCTCATTGATTAGATCTCATGAGCGCCCCAGCTTCCTTTTATCCATTTCGGAAGTGCTTCTAGTCGTTTCAGCTTTCCGGTCCGGGGCTGGGGCTGGGGCTTGATGTGCATATATTTCAATCCTCTCCTAATGTTGTGCAGCAGCTACTTGCTCTCTTCGACATCCCACCTGCTGAAGTTCGGCCACCTCGCTCATAAGCCTGTCACTCCTAACTCCTTCCCTGGACGATGGCCAGCGAAGTTTTGCACGGATTTTTGCAAGCATTACGTGCGCGCTTGCTTGATGCTATGAATCGCCTATGTTTCTTTGGCGCTGTATATACGATTGGAGCCTTTTCCGTCGTTTTTAAACTGGCACAAGTTGCCTATTGCCGATTGAAAACGACCGCCCTCCGTGGACCATCGAACCCTTCTTTCGTGTGGGGGGTCGCCAAAGTGCTTCTTATGTCTCCCGATCCAGGAGCACAGTACGAGAAATGGGCAGAAGAATATGGTGGTGCTTACGAGGTTCCTTCAATCATGGGTGGTAGGAAAATCGTCCTCTGCGATCCAAAGGCTGTGGCACATCTCTTCGCGGGAGAACCGTGGACGTATGTTCTGACGCCTTTCCTAAAGGCTGTCACGGAACACCTTGCAAGTGCAACTTTCATGAACTGATAATCCAGGCGCGCTGATCAGAGTTGTATAGGTAGGCCCGGGAATATTGACCGCAACGGGAGAATGTCATCGCAGGTCAGTCCTTCCAGCTAATTTTTTTTGAATGGGTTGTGACAAGACCTGCTACAGACAACGGAAAACGTTGGCTCCGGCGTTTAGTAACGCTGCAATTCGCAATCTGACCTCAGTTTTCTACGACTCTGCTTACAAGGTCCGTATCTTGTCTCCCAGATGGCAACATTTCTCAAAAACTGAGTCTAGGCTAAAGTTCGTTGGGACAACTTGATCGAATCAAATGGTGGGGAGTATGCCATAATCGAAGTCCAAAGTTGGTGCGTGTTTTGACGTTTATGATGGACAAGCATGACATGAAATCTAGGATGAATTACATTTCGTACGAAAGTGTTTTTGATCTGATCATTACAGAGGCTAACTGTCTTCGATCAGCCTTGACACTATCGGTATAGCTGGTTTTACACATGATTTTGGGACCCTCGACGGGAAACGAACCTCGGTGACGGAAATCTTTGATGCATTTGGAAACAGCAGAGGACAGACACAAAACATGCTTCTCATTCTACTTGCTGAGGCATTCCCATGGTTGCTGAAACTGCCGACACCACATACGAAGATTATCCAGAGGTTAAACGATACGATGGGCGATATTTCAAGTGAATTTCTTACAAAGTTTCGCGAGGAAAAGAAAGCAGGTACCTCAGGAGAGAGAGAGGCAAAATCTATTCTTGGTTTTCTAAGTACGATTGCGTGCCCTTTCGTTTGATGGCTTGACTCGGTTCGTTTAGTCAGAGCTGAGAGCCAAGACAAGCAATACCACTCGACACGCGAGGTAATAGCACAGGTATGGATTGAACTACTTGATCGTTAGTAGTTTCTTAATGTCTCTCTCGCCTAGGCTAAACTAATGTTTCTTGCTGGCTATGAGTCAACTTCCAGTAAGTTGTTCTGTGCTCTGAATCACGAATGGACACTCGTAACTGATCATTACTGAATTAGTCATTATGACGGTATGGAAATCTAGTGCAATGAGGTAATATCCAGCTAACTTGCGAGGAATTTGGCTTTTCAGCGGGCATTGATCGAACTCGCTAAGAACCTGGATGTCCAAAGCAAACTCCGAGCGGAACTCCTTGAATTCGGGGTTGATCCGATCTATGATCAACTACCGAACAATCTCCCATTTCTTGATGCGGTCGTGCACGAAACACTTCGTCTTCATGCTCCTGCTCATGACTTTACCCGCATGGCAAGTCTTGCGGCCAGCATTCATGCGATGGGACTTATTTATCATATCAACAGGCCGCAGAAGACGACATCATCCCTCTGAGCGAGCCCATACGCACCCGATCTGGCAAGTTCGTTGACCACATCTCGGTCGCGAAGGGAACATACTTAGCCGTCTCTGTACCCTCTATCAACCGCTCCACTACTCTGTGGGGCGCTGATGCCAAGGAGTTCAAGCCCGAACGCTGGATCAAGGAAGAGGGCATTCCCGCAGGAGCGAAGGAGGTCCAAGGGTACCGGCATCTGCTAACGTTCATCGATGGTCCGAGGACGTGTCCCGGAAGGGGGTTTGCGATGGCCGAGTTGAAGGCATGTCATGCTCCTTTCAGATTTATGCCACATGTTCATTTTACCTCTCGACGTTGACATATATACAGATTGTGCTCTGTGTTCTTGTGAAGAATTTTGTATTCGAACTTCGAGATGGAGCCATGACGGAGATTGAGACTGTGGGCAGTCTCTTAATGCGGCCCAAAGTGGCAGGCGAAGAAGGCTTTGCAGTCCCGATGCGGGTGAAACGTTTCGAGTAAGATGCCGAAATTGGTGTCTCATGGTGCTTCGTCTGGCCATCAAGCAGTGGAACATGGAAATGATATCATGTTTTAAACAGGAATGTACATAGCCATGAGCGCAGTGCGTTTGGGTTCAACAATACCCACAAGTTATTACTTTTAGCGAGTTTTGAGTATCTCGGTATTTTGGCCGTTGGGTCTTGAAACAACCGCTATGCGACAATCATCAATCGTAGTCCGTGAGATTTTGAGACTGTTAAGATCTTAGACTCGGACTCAGAGTGGCCTGAATCAAACATCAGCCAAGTGACCTTTTCGAGGGATCATGGAACTTCTGCAGAATTTTTGGACAACCAAAATCTTCCATCATGATCACTGTATGAAGCAAGTCAACCTAGCAGCTTCAAATTCCACTGACTATACAGTAACTTTCTCAACGTTCCTTTGGTAAGCCCAGGTTGAATCCTTATGCTGCCAGTGGCAAGGCATTGGAATTGAAAGACCCCACTGAGTAGGTACAGTCGCGACCTGAAAGTTGGCCTTCTCTTTACTTCATGTTGGAAAAGGTAGTTTCTTATACGTGTTGCTCTCGGATAATGTTGCTACGATCGCCACCAGCGTTTCATCATACAGCGCGGACTGAAATCCGGATCCGGAGGAAGAGTACCCCTCGAGTTACTCGATCCGGCAGCATACCTTGGGCATGAAAAAATGAGCGGAAGAATATGTGGGGTGTATATGTCATAGGTCCCCTCAGCTCTTGGGGGGACCCCTATGATCCAAAGGCAATAATTACACATGTCTATGCCAATGGGGGGGAACCCTGGACGTTGAAAATATCAGGATTTGAGTGCAATATAAGAGTTTGATCATTGGCAATCAGCGCCAGCGTCACCATGTTAACCCAGCCAAAATGTTCAAATAGACAACGGATCACAATGCACCTTTGGATTGTGTGCTGGCAGTGTCCCGGGCCTGAGGGCTGCAACAAGTGCTTCTCGTTTTGGTCACAAGGAGGCCACCTCAAGTTTGGTAAGAACTTGACATCAGTTGATAAGCGTTCGCATTGGGTGTTCCACGAGGGTGGCCGGGGAAGGAAAGATCTGCCAGGGCCCAAAATTTGCCAGCTCTTCGAAACCCAAAATGGGCAAGTTATCGTTGCTACATTCACTGGCCTGGTGTTTGGCAACTTGAACCAACTTAAATACGTTAGTACGGCAACTTTGCTATGATGCGCGATCACCGACAGGTTGGTCGTGCAGAAATGGCCAGTGGAATCGATACCAGGAAGCTCAGCCTGCAGTGAGGCCCAAATACTAGAATGGCCGGGGGAGCGTATTCCTCCGACCGTGAGAGAGGTCTAAAGACATCTACATTTGCTGGTGTTCACCGATGGTCTAAGAACCTAGTATCTCGGAAGATGTTTCGCATTAGCCGAGTCAAGGTAATGTGCCCACCCTTACACCTCTCTTGTTCAAACTGTCGTCCTGGAGCCCGCACTATTCAACATGCGAAACGTACTGTCGATTCTTGTGAAATACTTCGCGTTCGGGCTTCCAAATGGACCCAATACCGAGGCCGAGAGTGGTTGGCGAGGAAGGAGTCGCCTCCCTTTGTGTGTGCGGTGGTATATGGCACGTGCCATGACCCGCCAGAACTTGCTCACATTACTAAGTGATCTGAGCAATGGGTCGCTCTAGAAATCAGACGATCTGCCGATTCATTTTCCTCTCTTGAGGCGTAACACCCTCATCCCGTCGGAACAGATTCTCAGGAAGCTCGAAGCTTTGCATGTTCTCGTACTTTATCTGGGATTCCGACGGATCGTGCCAGTAGTGCGGAGTCACTGCGGACCTTGTGATAGTCCCCGTGCGATCATTGACTCTGATTTCTACAAATATACGTAGCGCACTGCAGGCAAAATACATCCATTCCTTGCAGATAGTGGATCTGAAAACAAACCAAGATAAGTCGACAGATATATGGGATAATATGGGGGGAATCACATACATTGTGCTCATACAGAGGTCGCTTGCCAACTGTTTCACTCTACATATGGTTTCACAAGGAGAGGTACCTTGCACCCCATCTCGCCAGCTACACGTGGCCTGAGAAAGATTCCCCTCCCCACCTCAATCTTTGTCTCCATTCCATCACGCAACTCGAACACAAAGTTCTTGACCAGTACTGACAAAACAGCCTATGCAAAAGGTCCTCATGTCTCAGTATCAGAAAAAAGGTGTCAGGTCGTGTCCGTCACACCTTGAGCTCAGTGATGGCAAAGTTTTTCCCAATACATATGCGAGGGCCATCTGAAAACGTGAGCAGATGACGATGTCCTTGCAACTCTTTGGCCTTAGGTGGAATACCGCTTTGATACTCGAGCCATCGGCTAGGCCTAAATACTTTGGCATCTTCTCCCCAAAAAACTGTCGAGCGATTGATGGACCCCATGGGGATAATAAATTCGGTCCCTTTGGCAACAGACAAGCTCTCGGTTAGTTGGCCAGATTCCGTGCGGACCGGTTCAGAAAGAGGAATCACGTCATCTTCAATGGCCTCGGTTGGGTGAGTTAGACTAAGGACCGAAATGGATGATGAATACGCTTACTGCACGCGTTGCCTCATGTACGGGTGGGTGGATGCGGAGGATTTCGTGAACGATGGCATCAAGGTAGGGAAGCCCATTGGTAAGTTGGTCGTACGTTGGATCCGTTCCATGCTCAAGAAGCTCATTGCGTAACCTAGTTTGGACGTCGGGGTTTCGCGAGAGCTCAATAAGAGCCCACTGGAGGTCGGGGATAAGCAGTGCGGTAGGAACAGTATGATATAAAATACCGTCAGGCTAACTGAAGTAGAGATAAGTCATGCTTTGCTTTGGACATAGAATCAAAGCTCACTAGATGTGGTCTCATATCCCGCAAGAAGCAAGACCTTCATCTGTGACGATGTCAGAGAAAACTGTTGCTTTCATTCATTTTCAGTTTAGATCACCTGTGCAAGCACCTCTTCCTTCGACAGGCGGAACTCTGACTCGGCGCTTGCGCCTTTAACTATTTCGAATATGTCAATCATTCGTTACGAGGTGTTTTCAGAGTGGATACACACTCAGTTGCCCAATGACGGACTTCCCTTCCTCGCTCGTTACACCTATATCCAACTCTTTCTTCGTTCGAGCTAGTAAGACATTTGATATTTCTTCCATTGCACTATTCAACTTCGAGATCAACCTCGACCGCGATGTGGGTACCCGCAAAAGAAATGGGAATACCCGTGCCATGAGGCTCAGACCAACATTGATCGCGGAAGAAGATGGGGTCGAACCAAAAGCATCGAAAACCATAGTGACCGGGGCAATTTTTCCCTCAAGAGCGCCGAAATCATGTGAGAAACCAGCGAGACCAATAGTGTCGAGGCTACCGCAATGCATCAAAACCAGAAAAGTGTCAGCAAGAACAAAAATCCCACGAAATGTGATTCATCCTAGGATACACAATCCAGTTAAACACCCAGCAAGGACAAGATTGTCCCAAACATACCAGTTTTGCACATCAATTATAGCACCGTCTTTACCGGATGACTCGATGAGAGCGTTCCAAGCACCTCTGGCCTGATAGGAAACAGTAATACATGAGGTGGACAGGGCATCCGAAGAGACCAGGCAAGTACCTTGTGTGCAGAGTCGTAGAAAATCGGTGTTAATCTGCGAATCACGGCAACACTGAATGCTGGAGTCAGTGACTTGCGTTGTCTAACGAATTCGTCATATTCTCTCGACCAAGATGGGTTCAGTAACATACCGTCTGTGGCTTTCCCCATCAGCCCAAAACAACCCTCTTCCGAACTGTACAATGGTCTGAACACCAGACGCAGAAACCTATGAAGGACTTACCGAGATCTCAATAGCTCGCTTTGCCACGGCGGTGCGCCCATACGACCAACCCTCCCTTGCATAAAAGTGTGCGAGCGCCTTGGGATCGTACAGGACGATCCTACGACCACCCATAGTTGAAGGTGTCTCGTACACAGCGCCATATACTCGAGCCCATGATTCATATATGGATTCTGGGTCATCCGATTCCAGGAGTATCTTTCCAACACCAAATATAAAACTTGAGCTGGGGGGACCTTTGAGTCTGGTAGTGCGAACCCGCCTGCGGGACATGCGGATCAATTTAACGAATGCCCAGATCGCCGTACACGCGATCGCGGCATTAAATGCGGACAGATGTGGAACCCGCAGAAACATGTTCATGGACTGCGGGAAGTGCGTGGCCCCAGAGAATACACCCATGGAGAATGTAGTATGGAACTGATAGTGAGAATGTTCACGTTTATGTACCCCCATCAGTAATCAGGTACTGCTGCCGACGGAGCTCGTATGGCTGCATCGAGCAATTTGTCCTCAGGCTGCGGATCAAACACCGCCTTAGATTGCCGCATGGACACGCACGCAACATTGGCCGACCTATGTTTTCCACGAGTCAACAATACAGGAATTGCAGAAATAGGACACAAATGTCTGAGGAACTTGACATGCTTGACATGTGACATGTGACAAGTTTAAGGCCTTGGTAGTAAAGTCACCACTTTGCCAATGGTCAAAGTACAGTCGCATGTTTGTTTGACAACGGCATTGGATCCAAACTAGTCCAAACGATAATCAACGTTATCAACTGTCGAAAGTCGCATTGCAGTAGTATTCAAGTTGGACTCAGCCCAAATATACAGGTTCCAATTAACGAGGAGAACCGCTGATCTTGCTACACATTATGTAATGATAGATATCAGGGATTTTGCAGTTAAGTACTGGCGACGCATATGGTCTTGCATATTAGGTCCCATAGACTTCGAGGCGGGCAAAGATCGGAATAGAGCATGTTAGCATTCAATTTTGCGTAATCCAAGGCCCCGACTCAGAGTCAAGCAGATAGGATATATTAGTGTTCAGACAAGAAACGGCCTATAAATTACATGAGGCATGAAATTGCATCGAATCAGTGAGCGTATCGTCCAAAAACCGAACTCTGATGTAAGAAATACAGATACCAACTGGTAGAGTAGAGAGTAAAGAGAGGAATCAGTATACGGCACAATACTTATGTTTCACCCCGCGTATGGTTTCACGCGGAGAGGCACTTTACAGCCCAGCTCACCAGCAACGCGCGGTCTGGGAAGGAGTCCCCTACCTATCTCGATCTTTGTCCCTGGGCCGTCGCGCAACTCGAACACAAAGTTCTTGATCAGGATGGACAACACAGCCTGTTCAAAAGTTACCGCGTCTCACCGAGAAAGGGAAAATCAATTGCGGCACTTGCCTTGAACTCGGTGACAGCAAAGTTTTTCCCAAGGCATATACGAGGTCCATCTGAAAACGTAAGCAAGTGTCGATGCCCTTGTATTTCTCTGGCCTTGGTCGAAATCTCGTTTTGATGCTTGTCATCTTCGAGCCATCGACTGGGTCGGAACACTTTGGCATCGTCGCCCCAGATAATTGTGGAACGATTGATAGACACCATTGGGATAGTTACGACAGTGCCCTTGACAATAGGCAGGTTCTCTATCAGTTGGCCGGATTTCGTGCGGACTGGTTCAGAGAGAGGAACCACGTCATCCTCAAAAGCCTACAATGTGCAGATTAGAAGAAATGGGTCAAAGCGGATGACAGATAGGCCATACCATACGTGTGAGCTCACGAATGGGTGCGTGGATGCGGAGAATCTCATGGACCACAGCATCAAGATAGGGAAGACCATTCGTGAGTTGGTCATACGTCGGGTCTGCACCATGCTCAAGAAGCTCATTGCGCAACTTCGTTTGCATATCAGGATTTCGTGAGAGCTCAATGAGGGCCCACTAAATATCGACTTCAGCATCGGGACACAAATGGGTTGAGCAAAATTACCGTCATGCTAACTATGGAAAGACCAATCAGGCTTCTTCCTGGATGTAGGGTAAATACTCACTGGATGTGGTCTCATATCCTGCAATAAGTAAAACTTTCATCTGTACCAACGTTAGAGAAATCATTGCGCTCGATTGGTATGTTCGCTCACCTGCGCAAGCACTTCTTCCTTTGACAAGTGGAACTCTGACCCCGCGCTTTCACCTTTAACTGGGTAGAATAAATAAACTGAGAGTTGCGTTATTAAAATGGATACATACCCAACTGTCCAATAATAGACTTTTCTTCCTCGCCAGCTACACCCATATCTAACTCTTGCTTCGTCCGAGCTAGTAACACATTTGATATTTCCTCCATTGCAGCGTTCAGCTTCCGGGTCAATCTTGACCGTGACGTAGGTATCCGAAGAAGAAATGTAAACGTTTGCGCCAAGAGACTCAGGCCAACATTGATCGCGGAGGCAGAGGGCGATGAACTAAACGCATCAAAAATTTCGGCGATAGAAGTGTGTTTCCCTTGGAGAGCACCAAAATCATGTGAGAAACCTGCAAGACCCATCGTGTCGAGGCTGCAACGATGCGTAAGTACCAAGAAATGACTGTCAAATAAACAGCCTACGAAATATAATTCATCCTTGACAACGAGCAAACTAGTCAACCAACGGCTATAGAGGCGAGATATCTGACCGTGACACTTACCAATTCTGTACATCAATGACCGCACTGTCACCGCTATTTGACTCAATGAGAGCATTCCAGGCACTTTTTGCCTGATTGAAAATGGTGAGATGGACATGGACATCCGAGAGGCCACTGGGAAAGAAGTACCTTGTGTGCGGAGTCAAGGAAGATTGGTGTCAACCTACGGATGGTGGCAATACTAAAGGCAGGGGCTAATGACTTGCGTTGTCTGATGGTGTGTTACTTTCGTTTCCCAAAGGCTTGTTGAGAGGAACTCACCTTTTGTGGCTTTCTCCTTGGGCTGTAAACAGACCACTTCCGAACTGTTGTAACGGCATCCATGTATATACAGATGGCCAGATAACACGGCTACGTTCAACTTACCGAACGCTCTAAAGCTACCCTCGCGAAACGGGTCCGGCCATACGTCCAACTCTCCTTTGCATAAAAGTGTGCGATTGCCTTGGGATCATAAAGGACGATTCTCCGCTTGCCCACATTCGAGGGCACCTCATAAGCAACACCATATGTTTGAGCCCATGATTCATACATGGAACCCGGGTCGTCCACTTCCATGAGTATCTTTCCGACCCCATATGTAAAGCTGGGGCTGGAAGGACCTTGGAGTCTGGGAGTGCCAACACGCCTGCGGGACATGCGGATCAACTTGATAAATGCCCAGACAGTTGCACATGTAATGGCAACGCTGGGCACAGACATGTGAGGTATCTGCGCCAAAATCTCGCTCGCTGAGTGCGGAAGTTGGAATGAGTCCATGGGGATGTGGTGTTGGAAGGTGAGAGGATTGGACGGTTAAACGCTTTTTATGTGCCTGCGGGCTTATTAGTATGGATTCGAGTCACTAGCATAGCCTGTAGTACTCACTCGAGGATCATCCTACCATTTGAGAACTTTGCAAGCTGACCACGCACGCCGCAACTAGCTGGAACTAAATCTGGTCGCCAAGGTTACTGCGGATGCAAAATAAGAGAATCCAGGACGTGGCAGGACACAGGAGTACGGAACAATTGATGGGCCGCTAGGACCGAGTGACTCAGCATGATGACTAGTCAAGCTAGTCGAGGCCCAGGAACATTGTTGGACGTCATTTACTAGTGTTTAGCAAGCAGCCTCGGATCCAAACAACCGTCCATATCGCCGTGTTCATAAGTTGAAACCGACTCGAAAATGCATATACAGATCCAGTAGTGGCCACTAATTTTCAAAACATGTATGCAATCGTTAAGACGGTCGCCTTGCTGACAGATATCATGCCCGTGATAGCGTCGACAAATGTTTTCTTGTATTCCAGTGTCTGTGATCATAATGGATAGAAATGGCTACTGAAATCAGGTGAGGCGATTAATACTAGGTACCAGAAATCCATGCCTTCGAGGCTTCACTTCGTGCTCGCCGAAACTTGACGTTCTCGAGGTTCACTGTTGACAATATTTTTCTGGATCCCACGGAATGAACCATCATTTGTGGTCACGGTCAGCTGCTAGTGCCTGCTGGATGGAGCATCATGATGAAGGATGATCCGAGCGACCGATGAAAACATGATGCTCGATGCGATGTGATGGCGGTTGTATTTTTACGACCCCACCAGGACTGGGATCATCAGTATGGATGTTGTATAGATATCCAAAGTTGATCGTTCGGATGAGTGATTGGCTGGTCGAATAAAGAAAAGGTTGATATGGGGGATCGCTGAGTGAGGCGATTCTGCTTTATGCTCCGAATGACTATCATAACGATATAATACATATGAACACCTAGTCATGTACCAGGGGTAATATACTTCTGGTCACATCTGGAGTGAGACAGAGAGTGAAGAGATGCATCGCAGAGGAGGACAAGGAAGTGTACGCACGAGCCACATCCATAACGCCTCGATTTTGTTTCTGGGTGGGGGATCGTCGTATCTGTTTCCCGCCCAACATTGACCAACGTCGTTCCGAAAGCGAAAAAAAGGGAACACGCACGTCATCGCATCAAACTCGGCCACGTCGCTTACAAAGTCCATCTCATATGGGTTGACAGGACGTACCCGCATGAAGATCCTTGCGAGCACATAGAGCACCGGAAACAGCATAACTGGCAGGTAATCGGTAACAAAGGTCGCCATGGACCAGTGTCCCTTGATAAACACTTGCCAACCACTGAGCTGCAGTGTGCGACGGGTTCAAGTCAAGTTCAGACCAGACCAAGGGGGAAAGGAGAAACATACCAAGAGAACAAAGACGATCCCACAGACGGAATACCAGGCCGCGAATGGCTGCAAGCGTGACGCAAACGGGAGGGTCCGTCGATCAATTCCCTGCGCCTTCATCCCTGCGTAGAACCGGAGATAGGTCACTCCGATGCCGAACCAGCTGATCAGGCCCGCGGTAGCCATAAAGTTGGCGAGCCAGGTAAAGACGATGCCGGAGCTAGAACCGAGGGACATGTAGGCGAGGCAAGCAAAGGAGGCGCAGAGTCCGACGGCGACGTAGGGCAGCCCAGAACGTGTGGTACGACGAAATATTTGCGGGGCGCTGTGGGAGACGGCGAGTCCGTCTAGAGAGAGTTTAGCAGGATTAAATTGTCGAAAGAGATGGGCGGACATAGACTACGCGATGAAATATATAGGTCACCAGAACCTGCAGACCAGGCCGAGGTGAGAAGCGCAGCGTTGATAATCTATCGAAGCGCGCCATGTGAACAAGTGAAATCAAAATTCTAATGTGACACCCACAGAAGGCAAGATCTTGATACCGGCCGCATTGAACGCAATGACGAACGGCGAGGCAGAGGCGTTGGTAGAATTGAGGTCGAGAAACGGATTGTTGGAGGGGACGAGCAGCCCGATGATGAACACCCCACCAATGTAGAACACTAAAATACGGAAATACACCCGCTTGATCGCCTTTGGGACGTTGCGGCGCGGATTCTTTGTTTCGGCGGCTGCTATCTGGCAGTAGGTCAAGTGAGGGAGAGAAAGCTAGGACGCAAGCACGGACTGTGACGACTTCAGTGCCGATGAACGAGAAAATAGCTTGCGTGACGACACTACAAGTGCCGAGGAAGTGACCTTTTGCACCTGTGAAGCCGTCAAAGTTTGTGAATGGACCTGGGTTTCTCCAGTATCGGAATCCAATACGGTCGTGGCTTGGGCTACCACCCAAATCGACAATAAATCCAAGAACAATGACTCCCGTAATAGTCAGAACCTTGATCAAGCTAGAAAGACACGTCAACTGCGGAAACACGCAACCTAACTCGAATGTATATTTACCTAAACCAGAACTCGGTTTCTCCGTATATACCTGTAGATGACGTTTGGAAGGAGTAAAGACTATAGAACATAGGCTCACCAACGCCGAAGATGTTGATACCAACGGCAACAACCAAGCACACAGTTATATAGATGGCAGGGTTCGTGGTCTTGTCCCAGAAACTGATGATAGTTGACGCAGCGGTTAATTCAGCTAGAAGATATTCAGTATTAGAATCTTCGCACTTGAACATACGAACCAGGTAGTGCGAGCTACAAGACGTGGGTGTAAACATGTCCCAGAAGCAATGTCAAAGTAAACCCACCGTCCATGCGTACCAATAATTCCACCCAACTGCAAACGCATAGGCAGGATCAACGAATCGTTCGGCGAGTTTAATAAAGCCGCCAGGAAGTGGCAAGAAAGCCGACATTTCTCCGAGAGAAATCTAATGAAAGATATCGTGAACTATAAATAGCTAGAAGGCGTAGAGATAGCGAACCATGGTAGTGAAACATAACGTCCCGACAAATATGTACCCCAAGAGCAGACCAACGGGACCACCATTCCTGAGGGCGGTGGCTGTTCCAAGAAAGAGTCCCGTACCGATGATACTGCCAATACTAGGCAGAATTAGCGGAAGCTACGGGATATGGGGGAATTGAAGAAGTACGCACCTAATCATGGCTATATGACGGTTTTTGAGCTTGCGATGCAGGGTAGTATGCGCCTCTGAGAACGGCCCATGGGTATCAATAGACTGTATGTAAAACTTGTTCTCGTTTTCGCTGGAGGACATAGTGAATGGAGGGTGGAGCGATTCGGGACAAGCCTCAGACTCGGAATGGCTAGCGGGTTTTATCAGCGGCGATACTATGACGGAAATTCCCACCAAACACCCCGCATCACCGTATATGGGGATACCCTAACCATCCATCCAATGACCGATGACTATATGGCCGACTTACCCCATTGCATCCGATTCAAAACTGGGCGAAACACGGCTGAGTGAGCGTCTTGGCGGACCAAGGTCAACTCTTCTTGGTATTGTCACCACGTGCATAGAAACTTTGCGCGTGCGTGGAGTATTCCATGATCGGGAAAGCACGGAACACGCATCTATGTTGAGTAGCTTGGATTTGACGTCAGTGGTGTTTACTTTCGGAGTCGATGAGTCAACGAAATGTCAATTGAGCATCCTCGTACCGTGACATTTGCAGTACACCTAGAAAACGAAAATATTGCTCTGGACACAGCTCGGAGGCAAACCACTTGAACGTACATGATTTTATCACCCACTGGATCTTGAAGCTTGAAAGGTGTTGCACTAACAATACTCGTTGGAGATTTGCGCCCTGAGCCTGATGGCGCACAAATGCGCCTCGTCCAGCGAGTCGAATTTTAACTAATTGAGTACAGACCCAGTGCGCGGACTTGTAGACGGAAGTCACCAGCCGGCAATCCCCGATGCTTATTGACATGACGTCATTGATTGGATTACTGCCAATGATCGATCGATCAGTTGGTCGCAACCGTCACAAGTACTCCCCAGAGACCTCAGCACACTCTTCTCCCAAACCAGTCGTCCAAACGAACGACACATTTGATCTCGTGTCCGTGCGACTAACAAAATGTGCGGTTCATAACAGGATTCGATGACCACCCAATTTCGTGCAAGTGGTGGCACTGGTCTCGAGACCACTAAACTATATTGCTGTAAGTCCCAATACATCCAGCTATTATAGAGACTTCTCATGATCTGGGATGACATTCACAGCACTTGGTGCCGAGGTCACTGCACACTACAATCGTCAACGCGATCCGCTCCTCCCGCTCTTACAGGCGTATCCCACCCTTCGCATAGTCCAAGCTGATCTCGCAGACGAAGCCGCCATCCTCAATCTTTTCACTATGACTTCCCACAGCGATGCCAGTCCAGTTCAAGTACTCGTCGTAAACCATGCGATCTCTGACCCACAGGACATACCCGTAGCAGAGATGTCCCTCGAACGGTGGAATCATACACTCACGACAAACCACACATCTGCCTTTCTTGTGTGTCGAGAGTACCTCAAATATCTGAAAGAGGCGTCGGCTGCAGCCAAGGACAAGGCAGCGATCGTATTCGTCGGGAGCACAGCTGGCAAGTTTGGGGAAGCAGGATACGCTGATTATGCGGTCACAAAAAGTGGTGCGACCTACCGTTTGAATATCATTCTTCGACTGCACTCATCGTGTGATCGTACCATCGATGGGTGACATGGTTGATGCAGGAATGATGTATGGCCTGACGATGTCCCCCAAGAACGAGATCGTGAAGATCGCTCCTCGCGAGAAAGTCAACACCGTCACGCCTGGATGGGTACACACGCGCAGGGTTGAAGCTTTTATTGCAAATCCAGATAAACGATACCGTGCTCTTGGAACGTGAGCAACAATATGCACATTTGGGTATGCTGTACTAACTCTGCGACAGGACGCCACTCAAGAAAATTGCAGTGCCGATTGATATCGCGTCTCAGATCGTGATCCAATCATCATCAGTTGTCTCTGGCCATGTCACGGGCCAAGTATTAATGGTCGAAGGAGGAATGGAAGCAGAGTACTCAATAAGCCAGAAGATATTTAGCCTTGCATACATCTAAAGGTTTGAACCAAAAGCTCGATATCAGCCTTGTCCGAGTCAGTGGCCGTCTATGACTTGACACGAATGACATGTACACTCGATTCGCTTTTGTGCACATGGGAAACAATTTGTTTGTACCCTACCACAGGACCATTGCATCGAATCTCTAACGTTGGTAGGGCAGGGTGTTTGGTGTCAATAGGTATCTAGCTCACGAGAGTTTTAAGACGTGCCAGAAGGGTACTTAGTAAGGCAAAGGCGTCATACAATGTTTGGGTTTATCACATCATAGGTGGTTCGCTTTGTCAGAGTTTACTGAGTAGCAAAGCTGTTCCGTCCGCATCACGCATGCTGCACAATAAGTTTCAAAGAGGTCCATTTGATAGGGTTTGCTGGCATACCATTGAAGTAAAAAACAATACCACATCATCCGAGTCACCGGGACGAGGTGGATCAAAAACTGGGCCTGACTGACATGATCATCCCCCCATCATGCACTCGCAGTACTAGGACCGATCCTACGAACCTGCATCTCTGTTTCACCTTGTTCCGGCTCCTCGCTTTCCCCACTGGCAGTCTATGTAAACAAAAACGTCCCCCCTTTATCGCGGTTACTGTCCATTGGTAAGAAAAGGGACGACGTATCAGTCTCGATCTCACATCCATCTTCAGCACGCGCATAAAGTTCCCGTTCATTGCACTAATCACGAGCTGCGCAAAATCGTGTTTAAGTCACTCTGAATCGGATCATGGTATACGCCTTTAGTACGTGTTCAACTTGATCAGTAAATTAGGATGCCACTTATCAACCATTACTTACCAATTTTTCTGTGGCCTCCCAGTACTTTGTCCATGTCGGATTGGATGGAAGACTGGCTGTGCATGCGACGGACCGCGCGCCCTCTGCGGTGAGAATCAGTGGGTGCATGTCACTGTGCATGTGCCTATGATTATTGGTTGTGTAAGACCGGGTGTGCGCAAAACGACAATGCCTGATGCAAGTGGGTTTACTAGCGAGGTTTTGGAACATTCAAGCGTGGCGGGTATGGTGGTGTGGGAAGGCGAGTGGGTGCGAGACGAACAGAAGACCAGGGCCACCAGGCGACAAGGTTCGCTCAGGTGGCGTATCTCCACATGAACAGTAAAGTGGCGAATGGGTGTGACACAGATAAAATTGGGTAGCCCGCCTGATTGATGGAAGAAGTCAGTTTATTCGAGAATATTGACATGGTGCCCGCACCATCCATCACCACAGCAGAATAACTGGGTATCTTTGAAACATCGCCTTTGTCGAGCCGCTTCCAGTGCATAGCTTGCTCCTTTTCTATCGCTTTTCGTGGTCATCAGATTGAAACCCATTCATGATGCCCAAGGAAAAACTTCCACCAAGTGACTAACCAGAAACGAGCATGGACTGGATGTTTTTGCATGGCTCACTAAGCCATGACAGAGACGTCCGTCACGGTGGAACTAGTAATCATCACTAGTACTGTCGAACAGCGTCATTATCAATACTTCACAACGAACTCCAGATTGGCACCAAATCCCAGGCCAACTTTCGGAAAAGTAACCAACCAACAAACTATACGATTCAATGACTAGGGTTTAGCATGCAAGACTCAACCTACTCGTAATACTTTTTGTCCCATCTCTTGGGGAAAAAAAATACTACGGGTAGTAGTCAATATTCCTGGATCGTTGGGCATACAAAGGAGTCGTGGGAAAAATACGTGGGAAACTCTATTGACTATCGCCACGAGTTCACGCACACTACACACTCCGCCGACTCGTGCAAAGCTAATGAGTGTATGTACAATATGTTCAAGCAAGATTGTATCAATTCACTAGGACAATAAAGCAAACTCAAAATAAATGCTATAAATCTGACACTGCAATTGCACTAATCTGTCTTTTCCTCCAAGTCCTGTCCCCCGTTCCCCTCCCCTCCTCGCTCCCCGTCCCCGTTCCTCACCAACCCTGCTTCCGCTGCCATCCCATAAAACCGACTCGTCTGGTCGGCCAACAACACTTCGGGCGATTCAAACTCATCCACCTCGCCATGGTCGAGGACCAACACCCTCGTTGACTCGATGATCGTGTTTAGCCGGTGTCTGAACGCACGCATATTCAGCAAACGCCTCCCTTAAATAAGAATCGACGTACGCAATGGTGAGGATGGTCACATCGTCAAACAACGGTCCCCGGATAATCTCTTGAATGGCACGATCCGTGTCAAGATCGACAGCAGACGTCGCTGTTTACAGTAGTGTGATCAGCCTTAACGTGAATGCAAAGCAAAGACGACACACCCTCATCCAACACAAGCACCTTGGATTTGCGCAACAACGCACGCGCAAAACATAACAGCTGCCGTTGTCCCGCCGACAGAGACGACCCCGCCTCTTGCACGGGTGCATCGAGGCCTTCGGGCAAGCTCTCCACGTATGACTTCAAGTGGGCCTATGCATGGAGCACATCAGACGATATATCAAAGGAATAGGTGTGGGACGCACATGTTCGAGCGCGACCCAGATATCCGCGTCTTGGTACTCGCCCACAGGATCAATGTTTTCTCGAAGTGTCCCTTCAAATAGATCAGGACTCTGCGGAACGATTGATATCACCGATCGCACTGCACACCATCATGACAGGTCAGTACTTGGTCGCTCTGATGCGCACACTCGATGGACGTACAGTCGTGTAGCCCAATCGTACTAATATCCACGCCGTCGATGACAATCTTTCCAGACGAGGCCTCTAAGATGCGGAATAACGCCAGAAGTAACTGTCGCGCACAGATCAGACGGAACAAGGAACCAACACCAAGAACGCAAACTCACCGATGACTTTCCAGCACCCGTCCTTCCAACAATCCCAATCTTTTCTTTTGGTTTCTATACAGATCGACCATCAACACTCCGATCCGGAAACCCCACGAAAGGCACCTACAATGACCAAGGAAACGTTCTTCAACACCAAATCCAACTCGGGCCGGTACCGCATTGAATACTCGCTGCATCACGACTCAGTACCTCAACCCACACACAGACCCTCACACTCACTGGAACTCGACTTGCCCAGCACCGGGCCACCCGGCAGGCGGCTTGCTGTCCGGCAACTCACGAGGCGCTTCGGACGGCAAATCATTTGCGTAATGCGTAATGCGCTCCACGCTCACCACATTTTGCTCCACCTCGCTCGCCGAACGCACGAGCCAATTCTTGTTGCATGGTCAGCACTCTCACACCAGCAAGCCCAACAACCCGACTCACCAAGGCTCCCGTTATATTCAGGGCGTACGACAAGACCATTCCGACGAGCCCAGCGTCCACGTTGCTCGTCACAACCGCCGTCACAGCTAAGATGGCCGTAAACAAGATGATGACTGCCCCCACGAATTCCAAACGGACGGCGAGCCATCTGTTGATGGCCACACTGGGAAGGTAACACATTTGGTTACGGTCGATTCGGAGTTCGTTTTGTGCGACAAAGATGGCCTGTTGGCCGTATGCTCGGATAGTCGACAGTCCAGATAGGGTCTCGGAGAACCAGGCAAAGATGGGCGATTTCGACACGGCATCGAGACGCTTGAGTTCACGCGAAGTCGCAAGGTAATACCTGAGAAACAGAAGATGATAGGTAGGTCAAAAATGAACTGGAACCACTTACCCAGTAACCCGGTAGTAGAACCATCCGAGAGGAATAACGGCGATAAGGAATGGTGGGAAACTAACGCCTACGACCAACAGAATAGCTAGCGTGGCCGCGCTCATCCTAACTAGACCCTGAATGACCTAGAACGCAATGAGCAGATACGCACCTCGTGCGAAAGAGATGTACTCACTCTGGCAAGAACCAAGTCAACGACGTAGATATCGCGGGAGAACAGGTTCAGAATCCTAGCATCTCGGGTTAACACTACGACCAGCTAAACAATGCAAAGGACCACCATACCTTCCAGTCGGCGTGGTTTCAAAAAAGCTCAGCGGCGCCTTCATGACCGAGTCCAGCATCTGTTAGGCATATATTATCAGCCCTTTCGTGATGACGTGCATCGGATAAACTCACTGCATCATGCAGATACTTGGAGCTCCTCAACGAGCACAACACCCAAACCAACAACCCCCCCGCAGCAGTCATCAAAATCGACAACACGCAAAAGAAGCCATACCCAAGCAGCATTGGGTCACCCAACCCCTTGTTCCTCCCCATCTCGCGGTTCCCCTCGGCCCAAAGACGTAGCATATACGTCGACAAGACAGTCACCACCTGACTTGCAATCATCACCACCAAAAACGTGGAAAACCCGGCCTTGGAGGCTGCTTGGAGGTATTGCATATAGACCTTGCCCTTGACGCGCCCTTGTTCGCTATGTTCCTTAGATAATCCTGTGCTGGTCGCTTCGCGGACAGGCGGGAGAGGTGCGAGAACAGGCTTGGCAAAGCTTGCGCGCCGAATGACCTTTTCAACGACGACATCAATCTCGTCATCGACGAGCGTCACCTGAGTGTTGCCGTTGCTCGTCGTTGGCGTGCTGTAGCCACTAGCGTTTCTGTGCGCCGGGGTGTGTACACCGGTCGTCACACCAGATGAGGTCCCGCCTGCAGCGTGATTTTGACTGCAATCCCGCTTGAAAATAACCATGGCTTCAGATAAAAAAGACAGCTTACACGAGTTTGCGAACTGCGCCATCCGGATTCGAGACGAGTTGGCGATACGACCCAGATTCGAGGATGATGCCACGGCGAATGTATACGAGTTGGTCGAAATACTTGAGGAACGCGATGCTGTTGGTGACGAGGATTCTCGCTTTTGTAGCAAGGAGCCCCTGCGGACCAATCACATTGTCTTGTGGGGTGGATATCAGCCGGTAATTAAATCGAGGGGAGAGATGCACACCGAAAACGTGACGGGCGACATGGGAGTCGACTGCGGCCAAGACATCGTCAAGAAGGACCCTATGCCCTGTCAGAAGGCAAGCATCACTGACGCAAACTACCAGCTCACAAATCCGCTCTAGAATACACCGCACGTGCCAAGGCGACACGAGCACGTTGCCCTCCACTCAGCTAGAACCACAAGATCAGAATCATTGGATCACCAACGACAAAGATTACGTACCGTGATCCCTGCACGATCACGACCGTCGTTAACATTCACTGCATTCTTACATGCTACACGCACCTTTTTCCCCGACTTCGGTCAAGTCGCCGTTTGGGAGAACTGCTAGGTCCGCTTTCAACGCACAAGCTGCGCGTCCGGGTGAGCAAACCTTCCACGTCAAACACCAAATGCGTACTTGCCTTCAATAACGAGATTGTAAAACGACTCGTCGTAGGCATGCGAGAACAAGATGTTCTCCCGTATGGTGGCGGACAAGACCCTAGACGGCTTGAGTCACATCGATGCCGAAAGAGCGACCTACACATACCAAGGATTTTGGGCTGCATATGCAATGCTGCCTGACAAGACAACCTCTCCCTCCGCCTTGCGCATGTCCCCGATAATGGCAGACAACAAACTACTCTGTATGCGTCGTCGCATCAATACATGCGTGTCTCTTTCGACGTGGCAAGGGGCTCACCTTTCCAGCACCCACCCTGCCGAGGATGCCAACTAACTCGCCTTTACGTACAGTAAGATTAACGCCCTCGAGAGCGGGCTGAATGCCATTCTTGGTCCAATGAAACTCGCCGTCCTTGATGGACAAGATTTCATCGCCAATCGACAAGGTGCGTTTGTCGATACGTTTCACGACATCGTCTTGGAGCTGCTCTGCGTGCAAAAACTCGGAAAGACGTTTCACTGAGACAAACGCCTCGATGATGTTGGACGTGACTTGGCTAAACTATATGTAGACGGGCGTAAGAATCGAGTGCAATAGAATAAGCATTGCATACCATCCCGAGAGGGAATTGCAGAAGCATGAAGAGCGAGATGGAGGGGAAGATGACATCGGCGGTGAGGGGCCGCGTCGAAAATACCGATGCGGTAGCAAAGGAGCTAAACGCGACGACCACTATCGCACAGTCAGATCAATGGGGGAAGGACTACAAGAACGAGAGCACATACACGGAACGCCGCCCCAAAGGGTCACGTTCATGGCGGAAGTGATACCGATTTTCCGGAGCATCTTGAGTTCAAGATCGTTGCGTACGTGCAAGACACGGCGAATGAAGGCATAATCCCATGCATATAGTTTGATGCTTGACGAGAGATGATTTCAAGTTTCAAACTGGGAAGGAAAAACAACTCACCTTTTGATGTTAGCGAGCAGTTCACTCATCATCCTTGTGCGCTTATCACGGTTCTTCATCTGTTGCTCTTGCATGTCTTTGAGAATTTTCGCAATGAACGTGTTCAAGGGTATCGAAAAGACCATGATCGCCACGCCAACAAACGCAGACCAGCCCAGGAGGCTGTAAAGTGAGACGAACGCGAGGGTAATCTGAAATGTGAGTCAGCAAGGGTAACGGAGGCTGCATAGAAATGACATGCTTGGTATGGACCAGAGATGGCGATGAAGCCATAGCTGCAGAGATCCTGCATCCGAGTAGCATCAACGGACATCAGGTTGACAATATCACCGGATGCACGACCACGTTCATCACTGGAGAGCACGAGGGATTTTTTATAAATAGCTGTGACAAGACCGGCACGGATGCGCATGCCTGTCTCAAACGCGATCTGGAAATACTGGAAAGGAAGGTTGGGTTGAGCAAGGGCAACGATGGTGGATATCAAATTACCTGGTGAAGGAGGATGGTCTGAATAATAGAGGCGACAAACATGAGGATGGCGATAGCATATCCAAGGAGGGGCGTCTGTCCGATAAACTGTGAACCCTTGTTTTCCTGGTATTCAGAGATATAGGCGAGCAGCGCGTTGAGGAAGAAGGGCTGGACGAAAGCCAACGTGTCTTGAATGATTTTGAGAAGGGCAGCGACGAGGAATGGACCCCCATAGGCAACGAAGAGAGCTGTCCATAGACCAGGGCTATGGGCAGCATCAGTGATGTTCTAGGACAGATTCAAATAGCACTCACTGTTTGTCGAGTGCACGTTGGAGGTCATTTCCGAGGTTGGCAGACTCATCAGTGGAAACGAGTGGAGGAAGATCATCCATAGTGATGATGGCTTTGGAACCTTTGCGCATGAAGTCGGTGAGCCACGAGAAGGACCAACGGCTGTATACGTTGGCCGTAAGGATGGGGCTCTCCATGTCAGGATGAGGGATATCATCGGGAGAAAAGCACTCGAGGGTAAAAGCGAGCAGTCCAAAGAAAAGAATGACCCATTTCAGAGGGACGAGCGGGACGATGAGATAAGATTGCACGTAGGAACGCGTCCAGATGGCAGAAGCGACCACATAGGTGGGCCAAAAAAGTAACAAGATCGTCGAGGATGAGCGTGTGCGGAGGTGGTTGAGACGGGTTAGATACAATGCAAGCGCGAGTGCGAGTGGTTCGAGTGCATACGGCAGCTGGACTGCGGTTTTGATGCGGTCTGCAAGGACAAGCGCAAGCGTGGCGAGACTGGTCAACAATGCAACGGCGAGCAGCGACTAGAACGCGATGAGAATACAATTACATCACTAACAAAAAAACACATACGAGTTTTGCCCAGAGCAACGAGCGGCTGCTGAGCGACACGGCGCGGGTGGGAAGCGCGGACACGAACGGGATACGGACAAGCGCGGCAACGACCAGTACGACGAGGAGCACCGCAAGAATTCCACCTTCCTGTGGACACAGCGACAAGTCAAAGTCTCTTGCAGGTGAAATCCACTGCCAGCCATCACCGTCGCGACACTGGACGAGGGCCATGATGACGATGACGCGGACCAACCGAGATTTATATACACGGGATGACCAAGCAAATATGACACCGCTTCCATATTCGCCCCTACGTGCTGCATAATCAAAATGATCGCATCCCCGATATCGACATTCGTTAGCACTGCCTGCCGGTCTATATTGACTAGCTTGGCAAAGACTATTTACTAGCATAGGCATGCGGCGTAAACATAATCGGGCCAAGTTTGCTGCGTGATTGCCATCAAGACAAGATCCACGACGCGAGACCTGGGAGCAGCTGGCCTACTATGATCATCAGAATGAAGTTGTGCTACACGATGGCGGCGCAACGTATTGAAACACCGGCTCCAGGGGCTGATGAAACCGGGTCCCTTGATGATCATGACTCGGATAACCTGGACCAGCCCGAGGGTGCTGGTACGGAGGATATTGAATGCGGACGGCAAAATTGTGGCCTGGGCCCAGATTGTACTCATATACTCCTGGCGCCACTGCCATTGGGCGTAGTATTCCATTCCCAAGGACGAGCTCGTCCGGTTTGTCATCCATGGTCGCAGTATCCTCCATCTAACATTGCAACCGTTCCAATACTTGAAGTGGACGAATCGAAAAGAAACTTACAAACATGTATGCCCAATACGAGAGGTGGGTTCGAGCCAGTGGATAGCAGACCCAGCTACCATTCGGAGAGTAACAGGGTCCCGTGTGTATGTTGCACTTCCACCGAAACTCGAGTTCATCCATCAGCCTCGTACGGCGGGCTAGCCTAAGCCTACAGTCATCTATTGCACGATCGCTTGCGGACGAATACGAGTCGTCGCTGTTGGTATCTTCGAGACCTTCCTCGTCAGATCCATCCATCTCTCCATCAGAGTACCCGTCAAACATAACGCGCATAAATTCGTCCAGATCATATCTTAGCGTCGGATCGGAATCATCAGAGCTGTCCATAGACTCCTCATCAGATCCTAGGCTCGATTCCGACGGCGGATCATCGACATCATCATCCACACCACTTTCGGTGCACGGCGGCAAATTCTGGTGGCGTTGCTCGTCAGCTTGGCGTTTCGTACCGATGCGTGATGATTTCCATGGTGCTGGTGCAACAATGGCAACACGGGTAGGTTGAACATCTCCGGCGCTTCGGCATCCTTGGACCTGATTTTCATGACCAGCCGCGTGGGCGCCCATCAGGGGTAGCATGCTTGTGTCACGAACACGGGGGCACGATTCCTGAAGGACACATTCGTTTGTACGACCACCTTCGGTGCACTTTCGACAGGCCGTGGCTCCATCGGGAACATCACAACGTATCTTGCGTGTTCGACAGTTGGTACACGCTCCGTATTTACGGGAAGCTGGCGCAGTTCAGCAAATTCAATCGATGATACTCGAACAATTCACCATCTTGGTTAGACACGATGGTAGTAGCTACTTTGCTTGATGGTCTCTGAGCTTGGACGGTACGTGCACTTCGTCGTAACTGAATCTGGTTTTCATTGCCGGTCTTGTGTGCCTTCACTGGACGGGTGCGCGATTCTTGATGAACGCACTCGTCTGCACGACCGCTGTCGGTGCATTCTTGACAGACTGCAGCTCCGTCGGGAAACTCGCAGGGTATCTTGCGCGTTCGACAGCTTAGACACGCACTGCGTTCATGCGAAGCTAATGCGATTTAGCAAAGGTAGCTAGTGGTTACTTGATCGACTCACCTCCTTCGTTATCGTTAGACACAGTAACAGTCACTTTGCTCGAAGACCTTCGCGGTACCTGTCCAACGCGGTTGCTTCCTCGTTCCTGGTCCTGATTTTCACTGCTGGCCATGTGGGCTTCTACCGAAGCAGGCATGCGCGGTTCTTGGACGACACATTCTTCTACACGACCACTGTTGGTACACTTGCGACAGGGTGGTGTCCCATCAGGAAACTCGCAACGTATCTTGCGTGTTCGACAGTTGGTGCATGCTCTATGTTTACGAGAAGCTAGTACAACTCAGCATAGGCAACTGGTGATACTTGGACAACTCACCTCCATGGCCATCGTTAGACGCGGCGGAACCAGTAATCTCGCTCGATGATACCGGTGTAGCATCATTGGCAGGCTGGATAGTATATGCACTTTGTTGCCCTTGGACCTGATCTTCATTACCAGCCATGCGGACTTCCACGGGAGAGGGTAACACGCTGGTACTGCGGTCACGGGTACGCGATTCCTGGGGGACACATTTGTCTGCACGACCGCTGTCGATACATTTTCGACAGGCCGTGGCCCCATCGTCAAATTCGCAACGTATCTTGCGCGTTCGACAGCTGGAGCATGCACCGCGTTTGCGCAAGGCTAGATTACGATTCAGCAAAAGTAAATCGTGTGGTGATGCTCGAGCAACTCACCTCCTTGGGCATCGTTTGCCGTGGTGGTGCCGGTGACCTCGCTGCGCTGTTCAGACATGTTCAACATCCAGCATGTCACTCACTAGCATGTCTTTTATTTGAGTTCGGCTATTACTACTTACGTACTCGCTTAACCAGCTGATTCGATGGCCCCTCCGAGCCGAGCCAAGTTGCACATTGTGGTGGCAAGACGGCACCAAGTATTGAACACTCTTCGCTGTTTTCCAAGGATCCAATGATGTTTACGGCCATTATTATGGGCGACTACTGGTATATTCGTTGGTCCCCATCCCTATCATGTGGCGCGTTTGCCACATTGTTTCGGCTCTTTCAGTCATGATGTCCAAGATATTGTGAATCCTAGTTCTACAGCGAGCGCATTGGCACTGCCCCACCGATCCCGGTCATCAGTGAAGCGCCGAAGGTCTTATACCAGTGATATTGTGAACAGGCGCCCAGGCACAAGATGGCCGCGCGTGCGACTTTTGACACCTTGCAAGCGCACAACCACCACACTCTCGTTTGCGATAATCTAACTCCCGGAGGTCACCTGGCAGAACAAGGATCACAGGTGAGTATAGGCGACAAACCTCGAACGACGGGGGATGCTGATAAGAACACAAGAGTGAGGCAAAGAGGGAAAACCCTGTGCCAAGCAAGTTTGAACGGGTATGACTGATGAAGCTCACGATTAATAGGTGGACAGATGGGTTCTGGAGAGATGAACGACCCCACCGGATGCTCGATAAGTGTTGCCTAAGAACAGGAAGCAAAGGCATTCGAATCGACTGCGGAGACTTTCTGGTTGGTTGCGTCCCTTGCTGATGGGAAGCACATTGTGAGCGGCGATGGACGCAAAATTCGACGCTGGCAGGTGGAAGATCGGAAGGTGGTGGTGTCAATGGATGCAGGAGGTTATGTTTCCAACCTTGCAGTGTCGTGAGATGAAAAGTGGATCGTGGCTGGGACTTCTGGTTCGAGTGTTGGTGTATAATGCAGAGAATCTGGAAAAGGTACCCAGGTTCAAAGCACACAGCCAACTGATTCGTGCAGTCGACGTCTCGCCAGATGGGACGAGGATCACGCGTCACGCGTCACGACGGGATCACATGACTCTACTGTCTGTGTCTCCTTTGCAACACGTCAATTATGTGGTCGCGGCCAAGTTTTCACCCGACGGAGCCGAACGGACACTTTGTCGCCACTGGTACGTGGTGGCGCAACGCTGCTCGCATCTACGACAGCCATGATGTATGATGGACCTCTCCTTGTCGAATTTCCTATCACTGAAGCCATCTCCCAAGGCAATTGGTCCCTCGCGTGGACCAGAGATAGCAAGAGACTTTATGCTGCCTTGTCTGGGTGTGAAATCCATCGCCTTGGCAGCCAATGAAAGTTTCCCGTGGCCTGTGACAAACCATCGGTCTTGTTCTGGAACACTACGTCGCACAAGCAAGTAGGGTCTGACATTGTACACAACTATGAAATCCGCCGCGTAGCCATGTCTAAATCCGACGTTGCAGCGGGAAAATCATTTTACGAAATCTTCTAGATATACTTCCCCATCAATATTTTGACGCTGTAATTATATCTGCGTCAGAACCGTTGAGTGGCATGTTCCACTGAAAACTGATTCGTTCACTGCAACAGACCTTTCTTAGGAAGAAAATCCATCGTATGAAGGTTAAAAAAGCATTTCTTGCAGCAAGAATTGATTCTCTTCGTCTACAAGACAAGCGTTCGAGGGGGCCAATCGTCGTCTCGTCTTTAGTGATCTGACACCCATCCATAGACAAAAAAATCACAGATCTCGAGGAAATAAACCAAGGACTATCACTAGCCGAAGAGATAGCAGATCTCGAGAACATCGAGACCACCGCATCATGACACGCCCACCTTAATCCAGAGCAAACGCTTTCAGGTGTGTTTACTCCTCAGTCGCATCACAAGACTTACTATTTCCTGTTATCCGTCCATCACTGGTTCGCGTTCTAAAGCGAGTGACCTCCTTCAGGTCCTCACTGCGCACGAACTGAAATATTCATATCAAACCCAATATGCCGAGGCCCACGCAATCGATACTGCCGCTGTTTCTTCTCGGGACTGCAGATACTATAAGTGAAGATGTGGAAACGGACAAGGTGATCACCAGTTGGCTATTGGGTGAGTCTTTATCTCGGAGAAAGAATACCTTGTTTACGTTGCTTAGAATTTACGAACCAATGCACCGACAGACTGGAGACACCTGGGGACGAGGCATCAAACCTCCGAAAACACGACAACGCTTTCAATGCCTACGATACTGCTTTGTGACAAATCATTTTTGGGACGAGACTGCGCTTCAGGCCTAGTAAACATGGCCCCTCAGAATCCAGTCACCCAGTTGCTGGATATTCAAAGAGTTTTGTGATTTGGTCAACTGGCGGCAGTTGCAATTTGGAATCATTTATCAGGGCTAGTCTACGCCATCCGGGGATCAGTCTATGTCCACCCATCGATGATGAAATCCTGCTGAGCTTTCTTTAGATGGACTCGCCGTCTCCCACGGCGCCCCACAAATATTTCGTTGTACCACACGTTCTGGGCTGCCCTACATTGCTGTCAGACTTTGCGCCTCCTTTGTTTGCCTCGCCTACATGTCCCTCGGTTCTAGCTCCGGCATCATCTTTACTTGGCTCGCCAACTTTATGGCTACTGCGAGCCTGATCAGCTGATTCGGTATTGGAGTGACCTACCTCCGGTTCCATGCAGGGATGAAGGCGCAAGGAATTAGTCGACGGACCCTCCCGTTTGCGTCACGCTCACAGCCATTCGCGGCTTGGTATTCCGTCTGTGGGATCGTCTTTGTTCTCTTGGTATGTTTCTCCTTTCCCCCACTGTTTGGTCTGAACTCGACTAGAACGCCTCGCACACCGCAGCTCAGTGGTTGGCAAGTGTTTATCAAGGGACACTGGTCCATGGCGACCTTTGTTACCTAGTTATGCTGTTTCCGGTGCTCTACGTGGTCGCAAGGATCTTCATGCGCGTGCATCCCGTCAACCCATATGATATGGACTTTGTGGGCGACGTGGTCGAGTTTGGTGCGATGACGTGCATGTTCCTTTTTTTCGCTTTCGGGTCGACGCTGGACGGGAAACGGATACGACGATCCCCCGCCTAAGAACAGAATCGAGACGTTATGGATGTGGCTCGTGCGTACACCCCCTTGTCCTCCCCTGCGATGCACCTCTTCTCACTCCAGATGTGACCCAAACCTGGTACACGATTAGGTGTTTATATGCTATATCGTTATGATAGTCATTCAGAGGATAAAACAAAATCGCTTCACTCATAGCGATCCCCCATATCAACTTTTTTTATTCAGCCAACCAACCATTTCTCCGAACGATCAGCTTACATCTGCGTGAGTGCAATTTTGGATATCTATACAACATCTAGACTGATGGTCCGAGCC
>JBBPTX010000160.1:0-55837 GCA_038094595.1 Pulveroboletus aff. annulatus
GGGTATAGGGTTTACCCTAGATAGTGGCATACGTGGTTCGGTCGTCGGCTTACTCTTCCCCCTTGGTTCCATCTGGTCGATAATGTCCCACATGTCGTCGTCGCCGTCGGGGAGCGCAGATGACGGAGGGTTACTTGGTGGTGGATGAACTGATTCCCCTGTGCCATCGACAACGTCCCATAGACTTGCTTCATCCAGGTCCATCTCGTCTGCATTGAAGTCGTTTCTAGACGGAGCACTCCCCAGGACCGTTGGCGAGAGTGGCAGTAGCGGGGATGGTGGCCCAGAATCGGCGGTCGTTGTACGGAGAGTAGCGAGTCGTTCTTCCTCGGCCTTGATCATAGCATCGATATCAAAATCGTCATCTTCTACTTCCGAGGACGCAGGAGGGAGCGACGGAGTGCCAGCGGGTGAGGAATCCTCGACTAGATCGATGATATCCTCAAGCTCTTCGTCTGCTTTTGTGCCCTTTGTGACGCCTTTGAATTCGTCGCGCCAGACGCTGAGTTGAACCTCGTGAGAGTATAAGCTATAGGACATGACAGTCAAGGCACTCGGGGTCTTCACCTGCATACGCTTTGAATGACATAATTTCTCAACGCGACTGACCGTGTCTTTGAACGACGTCTTGGGATACATCTTGTGCGTCCAGAACTGGTATATCTGCAATAGCCTATTGAGATCCGTGTGCTAAACCACATGTCGGTCAGCGCGCACATAGATGCTCGGGGGGAGTGCCAACAAACCTCGTGTCCCTTTCCCTTTGGCTGAAATCTCACGACTTCTTCAATGAGTGCTGGGAATCCATCAGACCCTATCAACCTCTCCTCGTCCATCTTTGGCAAGACGCGTCGCTCCTTTTTGTCCCCGTCACCAGACTTTCCCTTTCCTTCATCCTTTCCGGTCTCACCATCCCCCACTGTCTTTGAGCTGCCTACCAAGGTTTGTGACTGCGTTTGCCTTCCACGTGCATGCCTCGCCTCTGCTTCCTTGGCAAGCTTTGCGAGGTCCAGTGCGGGTGCGAGCGGCTTGTAACTTAGATCATCGTCCTCCTCTTCCTTGTCGAGGTCCTCGAACAAGGCATCGACGTCTGGCCTGTCTGGTGGTGGAGCCGGTGTCGCGCGTTTTGGGGGTCGTTCATCGTCACTGTCGCTGGCGGATAGAAAGAGGGGTTGGCGGGGACGTTTCTGGGGGCTGACATCGCCGTTGGCTGTGGACGCGACGGGCTCGTCCCAGATGGCGTCGAGAGACATGATACGCGTTATTTGCGTCTGTTTGCGCGACGTGACACCGTTTGAGCCTTTGATCTTGGAAGCCAATCGGGAACAAGGTGAACCTTGTTCCGGGTACATCTGTTGCTGTAAGTTCATCATTCCGGATTACGATCGTTTCATACAATACTTGCGATGAAACGTACGGCTCGGAGGCGATGCACCCTATGAACAGGTTGATAAAGCAGAGCTGAGCCGAACGCCCTTCTAGTTCTCGTTGAATCCACAGTCGAGCAAAAAAAAAATAACGTGTTGGAGACTGCCAGGGGAGGCCAATTTTCCATTGAATCACGCAAGTTATAGATTGCCACGGCTTAATTCTCAGTGGCAAATCACCAGTCGTTTGCTTCGATCTTTTAAGAACGAGCCTTCCAGCGATGTTCGTGATCCGGTGGGTCGGGTCATTGCCCTCGATTTCCTACAGGCGTTTTCAAAGGGCTGATTACGAGGATTGACCGTTTTCCGTTTAGTGGCCTCTGTGGCCTCTGGTGTGCTGCATCAATAGTATTTACTCGGTCGGTTGGATTATTTTGGGCTTATCACCAAGTACTGATCACGCGCGGCAGATAGCACCATTAATATTACTGGCAGGTGTAATTTGAACCCACTCACAGCATCAATCTCCCATATTTGCTGCCATTCTCGGGTCCTTCTCTCAGGAACCCCATCCAGTGGCAACGTAATGTATTGCCCCCCGACGTACCGCACATAGCAATACTAGAGCAGATGTCCGGTTTGTTGGTATATATACCATCCGTCGAGATCCCATTCTCGGGCCATTCAACCTCACCGTATCTCAGTATCTCAACGTATCTCCAGCTGATGGCTTCCACTCTGCAATCCGCTGTCTTAAACATTCAGTTAAACAACTACGTGACCCGTGCGCTCATTAATGTTTAAATTTTCCTTCCACTAATTATCTACCATTGCTCCCAGTTGCAATCATCACAGCTGCTGGGTATGATTATAGTAAGTGATAGGCGCCTGCATGATGCGTCTCTCTACGTCGACTGAACCTCAATATTTCTAGTCCTCACATTCTCAGACGAGGTACGCCTCACGTTTATTGCCACGCTACTCAGTCCCCCACAATATCTGCAGGTAGAATATGTTTGGGTTAGCAGACAGTTTCCCCGAGTCGGTCTATATTCTGACATCCGTACAGAACAAGCCATGGACGCGGATGACTGCACTATTTGTTATAGTGTGTATCCTACTCATCTTCACAGCGGTTTATAAGCGTTGATCATTCTACACTTGCAGGCTCGTTACATCGGTCTGTGTAGTGTTTTGTATGTCAATGTCTGCTTTGAAAAATGGTTATTGATCATTGATCGGCTCACTAGACTTCTTTCCCTTCGTGCGTCCAAAGCTTGCAATAACCTGGTGTCAGTACACTGATCAAGTGCAATCAAGTGGGCAGTTCTTTCTTTCCCGTGCCCGCAAAGGTGAGCACTGATATGATCGGTGGGATACCATATATTATAACCATCTCTAGACGTATGTCCTCCTTTTCATCTTACACTGATCATCAACGTTTCTAAGCATTGGATCTTCAAATAGTTGTATGTGATACCTCTAATGCCCACGCTGCTCAACTCGATGGATATTTAAGGCGAAATTCTCATCACTTTTTCAATGTGGACTGTGTTAATTTTTATTGCCGCTGCTGATTGTGAGTCTTCAATTATTTCAGCTGTGGTGTATCTCATTGGTAGATACAGTGGCGATGATCCTCCGCGCGTGGGCGCTGTACAATCGATCAGGGCTCATCCTTGGCGCTCTCCTCGTACTGTACACCATCGAAATCATCATCGGCCTGGTTTCGCGTGTATTCCCCAGCGCCCAGAGTCAATCAGGTGCGTAAATCACCTCTTACCACGCACATTACAACAAGATGATCTCCAAATCATGTAGAGATTGTCGTTCAAGTTGTGCTTGAGTATTCGTTCTGTGTGGTGCAGAATAATTTCTCGACTTTGCTCGCGATTGGAGACACTACCCAGATCATTCTTGGCGCTTTCATGTGTCTGCTTGTCGTTGTTCGGTTCGTCAATGAAGCACTTCAGACATACACAGCGACAAAGCAATTCCACTTCAATCGTTATATAAACCTTCTTGCAAGGGAAGGGATGGTTTACTTCCTCGCGTACGCGTTTCATCCTTTCTCTACTCAACCTAGCTGATAATGATCATGATGAAGCATTCTGGTTTTTTCGCTCCTCAATATACTGTTCACATCAGACGTTCCGCAGGACGATTTTGAATGGTGGACACTACTGGTCATGCTAGAATATGTACCTCCATTCACACTCGTACCTCGATTTATCCTCAGTTTGCGGGCACTTTATGCACGCGATCTTCAAGGCAGACAGGGGAGCGAGATCGATACGGCGTTTGGTTTGATGTCCGAGTTAGACCAAGGCGCTGTTGCGAGCGTGATCTTGTTTGCGGATGCGGGGCAGAACGAGGGGTCAGAGCAGGGTGGAGAAATGGAAATGGAAGAGGTGGTCGAGTCTGAGGAAGCTTGTACTAACGCCGCTAGTACCGGTATTGTGTGACATGAAAAATTACCGAGGGTCTCACTGTGACTCGAACTTCGGGCCTCGGGCTAGTGGCAAAGTTGAAACAGAACCGTATCTTAGCAGTACTACCCACCTTTGAAAAGACCAGCAGTATAATCGCTCCCCAATCTACTGCAAGGATTTCACAGTATTAATTGTCCAATGTAACCTCCCAAGGCCCTCTGATCTCACACCGGAACCTCGGATCACGTCGGAAAACCTGATACAATGATCTTGTGACACCACAGGGGCAACTCTCCGTACCAACCATCATCTCAACCTCAGTGCACGGGATGTCTCGCGAACTTCGCCAAAGAAAACTTCGCAAAAGGTATTCCGAGAATACAGACTATGAAAACGAAGCAGGTCCCTCAAAAGTTCATCGCGTGGATGAAGAGGACGACTGCGCAAGCGAACCCAAGCCCAACAAACCGGCCAAAGGTTCAAAGAACGTACCGTCCGGCGACGAGGACGAGGAAGTCAACATGGCCGACGTCCAAGAGTCTGATCTGGAGCCGGAGGCGGTTGAAAGAATACCGAAAACACAGGGGCGCAAAGCAACTTCTTCTCGAGCGCGTCCGAGTCCAAGTCGGGTCATTATCAACACTGACCTCGGTAGCTCACCTGTCTCTCCCAAAGTACAGAAACGCAAGCTTCCTCCCAGGGTGCAAGAAGCGACACGTCCATCCTCCACGTCTCAGGCTACCCCATCTCTGCCGACAGCTCGTGCAGCCAAGATGTACGCGTTGCCAAATCCCAGTGCACATCATCGACACCGTGCGATTCCCGTGTTCTTCAGGGAGGATATGGTCGAACGACTGGATGAACCTCCGTCGCTGTTTAAGGAGCCTCACGTCGTGCCGACAAACAGCATGACTTCCGAGCGGTCTCTCACGGAGAGGGTCAGCAAAGCCTGGGGCTTCAACGTCGGCGCTGGGCCTGTCTGGCAAATAATGGAAGATAGGTCCTGTTACAAGGAAAGTGTCACTTCGGGTACCGCTCCCGAGAAAGAGTCTTCGCGGCGTCCGAGGGTGTACCCAAACCTGTCCGTACGACCTGGCTGGGAACTGCTGAACAACCAGTGTGTGGCAAATGACTAGCTTCCTGTGTTTTATTCAACTCGTTGTTGAAATAAACTTGTAGGGATGCTCTAAAGTATTTGCCCACAGATTCGGTTGTGACGGAGGACGGGCAATTCAAACCACCACCACAAATCAACTGTTACATCGGCCCGTACGATAGACAGACGCGTGTTGTTGTCAACATGTTCGACAGCATTGCTACCTGTATGTAAACTCTCTCCAGGTTACCCAAGATGAAGCTCATTCCTCGCCAAGCTGAGTATTTCGAGGATGGCACTAGTTATATCTTCAACGCAGGCTCTCCGGTATGGGGGATAGACTGGTGTCCAACGTATCAACCAGATCGACATGGTAAGCGTGCCAATGTTCACTTTGTCACACGTGCCGACTGGCGATCAGCACGACAGTCCAGACACTATTTAGCTGTCGCCCCCTTTCCATCGCGTTCGCATGCGCCCAGTATTGGTGTCAAGAGCTCTCGTCCTTCCCCTGCCTGCATCCAAATATGGGTCTTGAAACCTAAAACGCGACACGGGAATGCGATGGACCAAGATAATCCTCAAGGCGATCCGGCCGAAGTTCGCTGTGAAATGGTGTTGTGTCTGGAAAACGGACCAGCCCAAGAAATCAAGTGGTGTCCTTTACCTGCCCATGACCAAGTTTGTTTTTCGTCTGTATTGAGCGGATGGAAGCTGAACGCGCACCACTAGTGGGGAGGCACGCGACCCAGACATCCTCGAAAGCTGGGCATATTGGCTGGAACATTCGAAGATGGGTCGCTCTCAATATACATAGTACCAGATCCAGAGGACGTCATGCCTCCAGATAGCGATGCCCCTCTCCCTGTCTTCGGTGGGTACCCTTTGTGCTATCAACGAGAAAAGGTTCTTAGCTCGTGCAGTCAGGTTACCCGAGCCGGCCCTGCGCATCGAGCATGAAGGCGCTTCATGTTGGTCTCTTGACTGGGCAAACAGCGAAATCATTGCCACAGGCCTTACGAACGGTACGATTTTTTTTTGAACGACAATATCTGTTGCGCAAAATGACGTGCGTCAAGGTTGTGTTGCTGTTTACAACGTCAAGGATGCGTTGGAAAGCGGCGAGGGATCTAGTGAGTCACATTTGGACCCTCGTTCACTCTCACCGGTATGCGCTGACATCATCAGGTGTCTTTCCGACGCACTTCATTGTGGTACATCAATCCGCCATTCGCGCACTCGCATGGATTCGCGTGCCGCCTACTAGTGCATCTGGCACACCTGACCTATCCCAAGATCCAACCATCATCGCAAGTGGTGGGTACGATGGTTCAGAGTGTCTCACTGACATCCGGGAGCCACACGGGAACATTGTCAACCGGACACGAGGCATGTCTACCTGTACCTGCTTCAACTTTATTCTGGAAAACAGAATTGTCACTCGACAGACGTGATCAATAGTGCAATCTATTCTGCGTTTGCAACCGGTCCGATTATGATTGACCACGACAACACCGTGAAATCGTATTCCGTATCCCCTAGCATGTTGGGCCGTGGACATGTTTTGATGGAACCGGACGGTCCTGTTTGGGTCAGTTCCGAGATGTGCTCCTTTTGCATCCTGATGCCTCACCCACTCGTCAGAGCGTGAGCGCATCGGACTATCATCCTCAAATCGCTGTCGGGTCGGCGGATGGATCGTGTACGACGACCAACACGCTCAAGTCGACACGTCGGGGAGGAACAGTCGTGCGTCCCATCTAAACCGGTACTCCACGGGCCCGACACATTAACCTGCGCATGAGCAGCCGTTCCTCGTCCACAAGATCTATCAACTTGATTATAGTCGCAAGACGGGCGAATTTCGCATGCTCGAGCACTTTTTGCCACAGGTCAGCATCTCACAAACGCGTCCACGTCATATTGTCATCATGTCCCCACCAGGAAACACAGGAACGGTCGACCAACGTCAAAGGGAAAAAGAAGGAAGACCCAGAGGCCAGTGGGCGCAGCACCAGTACGGGTGTTTGGCCACCCGAGATCGGCGTCCACCGAGTGGCATGGAATAATGGGAATGGCTTCGCGGGGGCACCGTTGCTCGCGTCTGCGACCGCCTCAGGGTTGTGCAGCGTCAATTGGTTGATGGGCCGCTGGATTAGGGACAAGACGCCATATGTGAGCGTACCCAAGATGAGAAAGGAAGTCGAGGGGACGTCGGACGACGAGTCGATCGAGGAAGCGTAGGGTATACAATGCATTCGTATTAAGGGCTGAGGATGAACGTGTCTAGTCAAGACGGCGGTTAACATGGCGCGACGCAGGACAGGTAAAAAAAACGGAGCGCACAACAAGTATGGGAGTGGTAGACATCACTTGGCTTTGAACATGTTTTTATCCTTCAACGTCTGTCGGTGTGCCAGTCTCAACCGCCGCTTTTCCGCCTTGCCACCTGGCCCATCGTCCGCGAGCACTTTCGGTTTGGTGAGATCCCAAAGCCAAGCAGGGTACTCCTCGTCGGGCTTGGCGACGACTGGTGGTTCGCCTTTGAGGTAGTTGAGTCCGGTCATCACCGTGCCTGCTGGACAGGACGACGTGTCTTTTTTGTCTGGTTCAGTGGTGCGTCACAAAGTGGGGATGGTGTACATACTTTTCGTCGCGGTTAAGGAAAAACATCTGCGGAAGGTCGTTCGAGAAATGGGATGTAAAGACATGTCGATGCACACTGACAAAGAACAAAAGTGACAAGTCGTTCCGACGTTTTCCCACCAAGCGCCCGTAAGGGATACGTATAAAGTTGCATTACACTAGATACAAGAAGAAAAAGAGATTCTGGCCAGCTATATATACAGTCCAGCCACGGTCACCAATTGCATCTATCATGCCTAAACGTTAAAAGAATCGCCAACTGAACCAGACGGCCTCATGCTTAGAATAGTCCAGACCCGGGGAACAATTGCGATTCTTCGTTGACTTCCTCTTCCTGATCGGCGTGCGCGGAAGGTTCTATGTCGGGGGAGAGACTATAGGGTGTCGCGGGATGCACTTCTGGGGATTCATGCTCCTCAGGCATATAGGATTCATGTTCGAATGGATCGATGTCTGTATCGGGTGTCACTGGTGGGAGTGGCTGGATTGGCTCCGGTGGAGCGACTGGGTGAATAGCGCGTGTTTGTGGTGAGGCACGTGAGGGAGACTGCGGAAGAAGTATCGCTTGGGGAGGTGGGGAGGTGGTCTTCGTCGACAAGGGCTGGGTTTTGGCAAGAACGCTGTATTGGGGAGCTGGCTGAGGGTGGGGTGGAGTTGCACTACTCTGGGGATTCGGTTGGAGATCGTACTCAAACTATAAGCAGGAGAATCAGAATGGAAAATACACATGCGAGCAAGAGATGCCCTACTGCCGCAAAGACCTCTTCCCTTCGTCTTTTTCCCTCGTCCTTGTCAATGCAATAACAGAGGTACAAGACATCCGCGCTGAAGTACAGTCATCAACACACCCGAGAGGCAGTGGGAAGAGGCTTACGTGTCGTCCACAAGACCCACACAGAAAAGACCGACCAGTGCAGTCACACCACCAGCCAACACGGCAGCCCCTAGGGCAGAGTTCGGCGCGTTCAAGGTGTGAGCAACGAAAAGATAGGTCAACAGCGCAAACGGAAAAGTAAGTGTCAGTGGCGCATATGTGAGCATCGCGAGTTGAGCTAGAAAAAGATATCAGAGTGTGACAACCACAGCGTTGGACAAGTAACTGGCGTACGCTCAGACTTGAACTTCCGCCTGAAGCGACCAGCTTCCGAAGATTCTGCAGCAACTATTAGAGCATGTGCTCGCCTTGCGCTCGGGAAGAAGGGATCGCCAGTAAGGCCAGTGTATACGAGAGCATACTTGCTGAACGACGTGGTCACACTCTCCAAGTAACCTACTCCCATGCTCGCACCCGTAGTAAGCGGTTGAAGCCAAGGGCGGAGAGCAAGCGGAAAGTACGACGGCAGAAGGCGCAACGCAATAGTCAGCAGTGAGAGCATTCGGACGCCAGCCATGATGAGTGCGCTCAGAACAATCGAACCCAGAGATGGATAAGCAGCACGAAGAATGGCGGCGTGGATAACGTGCGTATCTGTTGGAAGTGGTAGGAGTTGATCAGGGCTAAAATAAGACCAGTGAGGAGATAAAGAAAGCTCAGGGAAAAAAATACTTACTCTGCGTAATACCATGCACCAATGACTCCCGCACAAGTAGTGCGTAGAATGCCTCGTGCAACACCCCAGCTCCAGAGCCACACACCGACGGTACCAACAATCGCCCAATCTGCCCATTCTTTAATGTGCCATTCAATTCGACCTTGGACTTTTTCGAAATAACCCATTAACAGGAGACGAAAAAGGAGCGTGACGAAAGGAATTGACAAGATTAATATTACGAGGAGAATCGCGGGAGAAAGTGCCAAGAGAAAAGGATTGGACATCAAAAGTTGTGATGTGAGGTCAAGGATGGATGATGTGGTGTGGATCTTGCGAGGAAGGTCAATTAGGCGTCGGGCGGTAAGTATTGACAAGACGAGAGGAATGACGGAAAACAGGCGGAGTCTATGTTTCACATTAAACGGCTTTTTGGACGACAATGAACTAGACAAGACTTACCCGGCGGTCTCGCCCCATGTTGGCTCTTGATCACCGTCCCACATAAAACTACCAACAAAGGCCCATATTGCGGAAATGCAGAGCGTGACGGGTATAAAGACTGAGGTGACGATCATGACGGGCTTGACGAATATCCGGAGAAGGAATATGTGTGCATAGGCAACGGCGGCGGAAACAAACGTCAGGATTGTGAATAGCGGTACTGTGTGTAGTAGAGTGAGGTATGGGAAAGGGCCCCTTATTTTTTGGGGCCGAGAAGCAATGAAGAGGAGCAAGATGGAAAAGAAGAAACATATCGTGACACCAGTGCACCATAGAATAGTCCAGTGCGAATCATTGAACCTCCGACGAGCACGCGATATGTGACGAGGATCCGGTAGCGAGAATACGTCAAGTGGGCGAGATGTGCCGTCCCCCGGCAACAGCGAGTCAGTGAGAGATAAGGAAACGGGTTCGCGAGTGCGAGGTGGAGGGGGTGGAGGTGATAGTGCATGTCGTCGTGATGGGCCAGCTACGGGCCCCGGGGACTCGAGGGACGACCTTGAAGGGGAAGGTGAGGAGGGGCGGAGCCGGCGAGGGGGGGATGCTTGGTGGGCGAGCCAGCCCTTTGGAAATTCTTGTGATTCAGCCTGACCGTAGTCCGACGCCATCAATGGTATTGACTGGGAGGCGTAGCGAGAGGCCCCTGGCGGCATATCTTCGTCGTCCAGACGGAGATAGGGATCTTCCTCCTCAACTCGGCTCCTATGATCAGCTCTGCTTGTGATGTGGCTTGCACGTAGATGAGGGTCGTCGAGGTCGTCGAGCTCGCTGTTGCGGTCGCTGCCTGCACGAGACCCCTCGTTGGTGGTGAATGAAAAGAAGAGAGGCTGCGAGGAGGACAGACTTGACTCTGGGTTCTGCTGCTGCAACAAAAACTGCGAGGCATACTGTGCAAATGATTTGGCCATCTCCAACTCACCCGCTCGTCAGAGCTACGATTCTGGCGACGCCGTCGTGCACCGTACAGCTTTTAAAAGTCGATAGAAGACGCGGGCAAACTCACTAAACAACCTAACCTTGGCTTGCGTACTCTGTGTGAATATATTTCCTGAACAGGTGAGCTACCACTTCCCTGCCACGCTGCTACTTTGCTTTGTCTACCCTTTTGGTTGGACATTCGTCCTGAATACATGGTAGATGCAAGCCCCAAAGGCAAAGAAGGTAATACAGGCTTTGAGGATACTCATCGGCAGGTGGACCAGCCTGAGGTGACATTCTGCGTCGCTTTCGTTGATATGGCAATGGTGTCCTGAGACTAAACAAATGAATTGAGTGCTTACGACACTCTGAAACTTTCCTGACCAGAATCCACGCAATAGCGGAGTGTTATCAACACTATCGTAAGACGAGAAGAGATATGACTTTTTGTCTAGGATGTTCACAGCTCGAATCGTCTTCGTTGGATCGGACGATTAGTATTCAACAAATTCATGGCACTTTATGCTATCCATGAACCTCTGGTGCCACTGAACACATCATTTAATGCGAGCGCTTAGTGTTCGTGAAGTGTGAGGGTGTCTCGAACGCAACATTGTACAAAAAGGAAGTCTATGTACACACATCACACCAATTTGGGTTTTAATCTTCTTACCCCTGTACCATCATGTTGATCTCTCTCGACCAGTTCCCGCCGGAGGTATTGATACACATATTTTGCTTCTTTGACATCCCAGACATCGTTCGAATACGCAGGGTATGTAAAATCTTCTACTTTAATTGCATTGGTTCGATGATAAGGGCTTGATACTTCACAGGTGTCACGATATCTGAATGAAATCAGCCATCACAGGGACATTTGGGCAGAAGTATATTGCACGACCGACGTCGTTCGCCCTCCGGGTCCAGTTCCCTCACAGTCTGCGTGCGACTTGGAAAATACGCTTGTCACTAGTTTTCGTATCGCCCAGAATCTTCGGCGTGGTGGTAAGACTGGCCAATGTGAAATGCGCACACTCATGCGAAGGGAAATCCGGTCCCGATGCGTTGACACCACGCCCATAGTTAACATGATCCATGGGCAGTTTCTGTTCTTCATCGCCGACAACGAACTCCGTTGTTGTGATTTGAACCACAATGCTTGTGATGGCTCGGACAGCTTGGTTTACAGACCGACTCATGGAGCAATCCTGGAGGCTTTTCTCTGTAGCTCTGCCATTAACGTCGTGGGCTGCCCGTCCGCATGCATGGCCATGTACGAAGATGTGGACGAAGATCGAAAACAATGGTAGGCTTTGGTATTCAACCATATTTATGACGCATTGATGCCGTTACTAGCTCAGTTTATTCCATAAACGTGACGGGGCAATCTGAAGTGACTCTGGATCTTCTTTACAAACTTGAAGACGATAGTGTCATCATATGTATTGACCTTGGTCCGCGTGCGGTCATTGTTCCAGTTATCGTCAACGAAGAACAATTGCGTATCTTTGCCTTGGACATGTATACCCGCACTCGATTTCTACTTCCTTCATATGATGATGCCGTATGGGATGTTGGCGAGGTGGGAATCCTAGTTCACACTTGACTCTGCTCAAAGCTGAACATCCATGTAGCAACTAAATTGGACAGATATAAGTCCTGCAAACTTTTCAACGTCATCATATCTCCTCCTGTCGAAGTCCCTCTACGATGCTCCATTCAGGAGGATCTTCCTGGCATTCTCTCTCCCTCCAAATACTCGTGAAGATTGCATAGCTCTCAGCCCTTCACACCGCGGTATCATTCCTGGCTTCGACCCAGAGGAAGTGGCACTCGTCCATGAAACCATAGACCCAATCACACAAGATACTCTCATTACTATCCGAGCAGTCTTTTTCTCAGAACACGATGACTCTTCAAGTTGGGAATTTGCTATTCTTCGTCTCAGCAAATCTCATGATGGGATTGGCATGATCACATTCCAGCTACTTAATCCCCCCGGACCACAGGCTGGAACTGGGCCATCGTTCAATGGCATCGGTCGTGTGTTCTACCTGCCAGAGTCTACCTCACAGTCCGAATCTGGAATTGTTCAACTTGCAGCATTCGAATACGACGCACGCGGTGACAGATCCGACGGTGGTAGCGACAGCGAGTCAACGGTCAAGTTCGCAGAGTATCCTTCTGTTGCGTACTTTGAGGGGCATCGCATGATCAGTGACTATAATCCGTATTCTGGACGGATATGCTTTGTCCGTGGCCGTACAACGTGTGGCTATCTGGGGGGGTCTAGGGAAGCAGATATGGTGGTGGAAATTGTTGATCTTGTTGTGTAGGCGCATTTCAACGACCAACGCAGAGAATGCACAAAGCGAACTGGAACATGCGACACGTCGTCCACCACTATACTCTTATGTCCATTCTTCCAAAACCGTCTGCCGCCCTGGTACATACTTTCGATTCATTTGCAGTGTTCTTTCTCTCCAAGTCCATCCTCCTACGTACGTGCTATTTTCCAGATAACGGTGAGGCAGCCCAGTTGTAGCCATGGGGTTTCTTTCTTGGTCTTCACCGCGATGGCTTCTTCATTTGTCACAACGATTCGTGCATGCAGAGCCCAAGTTAGAGTGTAACTGGGAAGACAAATCGATGGCTGATAGTGGTATCAGTAACCGGTGTAAAAGAACGTCTTACATAAATTTGCATGATACATGATGTGGCAGTGGCCACTCTGAATTCAGACTTTTGTTCTGAAACGGAGACCTGTACAACATTTACAAAGTCGTCGGGATTCTGCTGGGATCTCATGTCGCGGGTCGCGATCGATGAGATGGGTCATGGTGAAAGTGTCAGCTAGCGCGAGGGATTTGGGTCGTGCGATCCATGCATTGAGTGCAGTGATCAGTGTAGACGTAGCATCACATATAAATTTACAAGAGCTGGCTTGTAACCATGACTTGTCTTTACCAAGTGTTCGCGTTCAGTAATAGTCTCGAATACATCCTACGCGGTGAGGATAGATCAATATGTAACTGCGCTAGAATATGCGATATGAATGCTCATAAATTCGGTCTGCAATAGGAGGCAGGATTAGTACGGTATCAATACTGACTTGGGGCTTACTTGTCTGATCGCATCGAGCTTTTTCCAAGCTTCTGTCGTTTCCCAAATTCCCCGCCACCAACAGCAGCGCTTTTGCGCTTAACACTCTCCACCAGATCATGCAAACTATGGCCGTTCTGTTCGATAGGGCTTCGAGACTGCTCAAGACGGTCTGAGTGAGTCTTGCTTTTCTGGCGTTTCGAACGTTCGCTGAGAAGGGCCGCCATGCTTTTGGTTTTTTTAAATCTATAAAGCGTCAACGTGCGTATGCCGTCAGGAATCCAAAAACTCTCACTGAGGATTCATGGGGTCAATGGAAAAATGATGATCTTCGTGAATCGCGGCAAATCGATCATCTTTGACGTCGATAACAAAGTCGTCTGTATCCTCAGGTTCGTCGTCCGCATCCTTAACCTGGCTACGTTTCTTTTTATTCCTCGACTTTATTTTTGACCGGCTAGATATCTTCGTCTCGCTAAGGCCTGGCATGAACGTAATATCGATGCCAGCCTCCCCTCCTCCCGTTCTGCCTTCTTCTCGCCTGCTGGCCTTGTTATCGAACGCGTCCCCCCATCCCTCTGGTAATTCGTCATCATTACCGCTAAGAAGCAGCTTACGGAGTTTATCCCTATCGCTCTTGGAGGATTTTGCCTCGTTCTTCGTTTTTTCTCGCCCGGTATCCTTCGGTACCCATTCTTCGCCGTAGTCGTCTTCGGAATCTCCTTCAGAGGACGAGGCGGAAGCGACATATGCGCGGAAGTCGAGTTCGTCAATTTCTTTTTTCGTCAGCGTGCGACGCAAGATCCGATTCCGTTCTGGGTCGTCTTCGTCCCAGGTAAGCTTTACTTTCGAATGACGGAGAGCCTTGATAGGTAGTCAGCTCCGTTGTATGACACTAGTGAGGTACGCACATCGGTGACAAATTCTACTGCTTTATAAGGCGCATCCGAGAGTTGGGCTGTTTCATCTCTGAATTCGCGTACAACCCGACTGAGTGGAACAACAAAAATGAATGGAGACGACATACCGCGGCTCATCGTCGAATACCATGTCATCCGGGACGAAGCTGAGGTCGAACACGTTTGCGGATCGTTCGAGTTCAGTTCCATCAAGTTCGTTATAGAGATGCACAGCAGTCTCTACCGTGTCGCATTCTACGATAGCATAGTAGTAGCTGCGCTTAACGTTTGTCAACTCGTCGGATAACCAGAATACAGAAGAAACAGCAAGTGGGGGACGTACCGCAAACGCTCCAGTTGATACTCTCTCAGAGCGTCCTCATCGTAATCCGCTTCGGTACCAGTCTCAAAAATCGTCGTTTCGTTGATGTCCTCGTCCTCGTCCTCTCTACTTCTCTTCCTGAAGACTTGCATAGGCGGTCCTTGCTTCTCCTCCTTGGCCATTCGCGTCCGTCCGAACTCGCTTGGGTAAACACGGACGCTTAGTATTTTTCCGCTGGCTACGTTCACCGACGAAAATATCTTGTACAGGTGGACAGCACGAACATAGCCCCAGTCGAGGTTAACCACCGCCAACCTCCTCGTTTTCGTGACGTCTGCGACCTCTTCCCGCTCCAGCTTTTTGTGTGCGGTACTGATGGAAACGAAGCCGCCTTGATCCACGTCGTTCTCGTCATCTGAGGATACATGAGGTGGTGGATCTCTGTCGTCCTCCTCGTCCGATGACTCCATGAGAACGGCACCGCGCGCATAGTCCACGATGGTCGACGTAGTGGGTAGATCATTTGCATCCTCCTCCTTGTGCTTGAATCTGTCGTCTGGAATGGCCTTGGAATGACGTTTGTTGGGACGGCGAAACCGAGGATCGGTTTTGAGCCGAGCGAAGCGTGCGTCCGACATCTCGTACTATAGCTTGTGATGGGCCAGAGATCGGGCCGAGCGATCGACGTTCAAACTCCGCCGCAGTCATGTCATGCAAACAGACACAAACAACGCGCACATATCTCGCGGTTATCAATGTATCATCAAGACCCTCAGCGAACTCACTGCGGTACAGCTAGTGCGACAAAAGATGATCGGAGACACACAAGATGGACTCTGCCAATCACAAATGATAGAAACACTAGTCAAATTTGTGTGGCTTTCATCAGATAGATCATGGCAGTGACATCAAAGTTGGCTCGAACTTGAAAGCCCTATGACGTTTTTCTCTGTGACCTATGCGTACTGGTATGTTTTGAAGTCACATGCCACCGAGTTCAACATCTGGGTTTTAATCTTCTTACCCTTACACCATCATGTCGATCTCTCTCAACCAGTTCCCGCCGGAGATTTTGATACGCATATATCACTTCTTTGACATCCCAGACATTGTTCAAATACGCAGGGTGGGTAAATTCTCTCATTTGAGGGTTAGCGACTAAGTACGAGTAACTTTACAGGTGTCGCGATACCTAGGCGAAATCAGCCACCACAGAGACGTTTGGGCAGAAGTCTATCGTACAACCAACATTGTTCGCCCTCCTGGTCCTGCCCCTTCATATTCTGCGCGTGACTTGGAGAATATTCTCGCTACTAGTTTTCGTGTCACCCAGAATCTTCGACGTGGCAGCAATACCGGCCAATGCGAAACACGGACACTCATGCGAAGAGAAATTCGATGTCAATCTGTTAACAACGTGCCCATTATTAACATGATCTGTGGGCGGTTTCTATTCTTCATCGCCAATAACGAACTTCGTTGTTGTGACCTGAACCAGAATGCATGCGACGGCTCGAGCAGCATTGTTTACAAACCGACCCATGGAACAACTCTTAAAGCATCTGCCTGTGACTCTGCCATTGATATTGAGGGCCGCCCGTTCGCATGCATGGTCATGTGTGAGGTTGCGGAAGGAGGTCAAAAACAAATGTGGGCTTTGACGCTTGATCAACTATGAAGTACTGATCTCATCACTAGTTCATTCTATTCCATGGATGTGATGGAGAAGTCTGGAGTGACTCTGGATCTTCTGTACCAAGAACGTGGCGACCTTGACTTGGAACACATTGGCCTTGGCCCACGTGTGGTTGTTGTTTCGGTCATCATAGATGATGAAGAACGCCGTATCTTTGCTTTAGATATGCATACACGCACTCGGTTTCTGCTTCCTTCACTTGATGATGCTGTGTGGGACGTGGGCGAGGTGGGAATTTCTGTTCGCACACTCAGGCTGGATTCTGTCCAAAGCTAAATCTACCATGTAGGAACTGGATTGGATGCCTCAGGCTACTGAAAACATTTCGACTTCATCGTATTTCTTCCTATCCAGGTCCTTCTATGCTTCGTCAAAGAGAATCTTGCTGGCATTCACTCTGCCTCCTCCGAATATTCTTGAGCATTGCATGTTCCTCCGCCCCTCACATCGTGGCATCATCCCAGGCATTGACGGGGATGAAGTGGCACTCGTCCATGAGACCACAGACCCAATCACGCAGGACACTCTCATCACTATCCGAGCAATGGTATTGGAACCCGATTACTCTTGGGAATTTGCCATCCTTCGTCTCAGTAAATCTCAGCCTCATGGTGGGATCGGTACCATCACATTCCAGCCGCTCGATATCCCCGGTCCACAAACTGAAATCGGACCAACGTTCAACGGCATCGGTCGGGCGTTCTACCCGGTATTTTCTGGTTCAGACCTTGAAATTACTCGATTTTCAGTGCTCGAATGCGATGTACGCAGAGACACAAGCACCAACAGCGGGCCATTGATCAAGATCACAGAGTATCATTCCGTCTTGCAGTTTGAGGGAAGACCCGTGATCAACGACTACGATCCCTATTCAGGACGGATATGCCTTGTCCGCGATATACCGGGGTATTATTCATCAGCGGGTCTGGTTACGGAAACAGAAGCAGTATTGGAGATTGTTGATCTTGCTGTCTAGGTATGTCTCAATGACCAACGCAATGGATGCGCAAAGTAAACTTGAACATGTAGCCATAATGAACGTTTTTATCGCCCAACGCCCCCATCATTGTACTCTTTTGCCGTCATTCTTTGAGCAATATGTCATTTTCAACTTATTGGCGTTCTTCCCCTACCATCGTGTTATTTTTATCGATAATGGCGAGACAGACCACCTGTAGCTTGGGAGTTTCTTTCTTCCTATTTTTAGTCCTCACCGTGATAGAGCTTCTTCGTTTGCACAGAGCCTTGTTGTGTAAGTTCAGAAAGACGGACTGATAATAGTGTATTGAGGGTAGCTAGTTGTGCGATTGGTGCAGGACATTTTATGCCAACGACTTGATGTTGTTCTTGGAGTCACTGCAACAATCAATACAATGCCCTTCCAATTACGGTCTTACCCCACACAATATTTGGAGGTCGTAGGTCCCTGTGAACAAAACCTCGTTTATGGAGCTCATCGAAGACCTGGTTTGGCTACCCAGCCCATTCGTCTTATCATCCATCGTCAGACAGCCCGGGGACAGGATGACACCAGAAAATTCGGAGATATTCATCTGCTCTACATACGCGCAGTAACGCGCTGATGTTCGCGGAAACAAGAAATAATATACATACTGTTTGAACGCTCAGAGACGCTCAGAGACCCACATGGATGAACGGAAACCAGTCTTTGAAAGATACGTTCTTGTCTTGACGAAACCGTGCAACAGGTGCTCTTGCAGCGTCCCGATAATCCGGCCTCCCGGTCGTACGGTTCGTACGGTGCCGAAGTAATCGCTCCTAAAGGGAACAGCCGTAAACCGTGCCATTGGGTGTGTATACACTGGAATCTTTATCTAGATTTGTGCTTGTCACTTTATTGTCATCCTCTTGGACGATGCGTCTCTCTGTCCCTTTTTTCTATTCATGTAGTCAGTTTTTGGTGCAATGGGCGCGATCGACCTTGCAACGTGTGGGAGCTCACAGATTGAGTACCGAGTTGTAAGCAGATTGATGGCCTAACCTAGCCTGAGGGCATGTTTGATGCCGAGCGGTAACACAGGAGTGCCCGTGCTGCGGATCTCTCACTGGCATGGGGATTGGTGCGGTTTGTTCAGATTTCGGTGCTTTACCTCGCTATTACCCCAGAGATGTAGACGAAAAGTGCACATGAAACATCATTTGATTCGAATGTAAGTTGGAACGGTTTCGAGTGTAATAAGCTTTATTTAATGATACCGAAAGTTATAATGCGTATTCGAGCTACTATTAGGGTCCATTCGTGTGTATGAAATCAGGGCGAGGGTTCATTAAGGTGGTCTGTCTCATTGGGAACTTGAATCGATTCATCATCCATTACCGCCACGACATCATATGGATCATGTCCTGATCTAGGTGTCCGATGGATATTCTTGTTGGCAGTTTATTCGAGTGAGGCGTAATCGCTAGGAATAGTCGGATCCGGATCATGTGCTAGTCTCGGGGGAACGACGGCAGCGTTTGAGACTGGTGAATTGTGCACGTCGTCGATGCGTCGTCGACTACTAGACGGCTCTGCGTCCGGGATATCTTCAGATCGTGCGCGCTTGCGTGACTGGCTTGGAAGAACAGGGGGATCGAAACGCCCAAGAGATCCGGGGCGCGGGTATGTTGAAAAGCCACTTGAAATGCGCATTCTGTCCGTGTGCCTCCAAGACGGGGAGAGAGAAGGCGCCAGTTCTGCCAGCCTTCTCTCTGTCAATGGCGCGTCGTGAGGGTCCGTGAGGGTTGGCGTACAGCTCGTTCCTCGTTCCTGCCGCGCTTGAACTGGCGTGCCTGCTGTGACACTGGACACGACCCTTTCCTGATTCCTGGCATCCTCGCGCATCCGCGGTTCACCATCCCTGTTGCTGCGTTGTTGGGCGTTCACCGTCAGGTGTCTCATCAACTGGTGTGCAGAGAAGCGTTGATTTTCGGCCGACTTGTACAGGTTGCGCCATAGCAAGTTTGCCTTCTCCAGGTCACGGACGCGGTACTCTGCAGCAGCGAGTTTCTCGGTCGTTGATCTGTGGTCATTCAGTGACGGCTCTGGCAGAACAGCGGATCCGGCGGACGCGGGGTTGATTCGACCCGGTGCGGGGTCTCCGTCCTCCGACCCGGGGTCATCGAGGTTCATTTCTTCGCGCGACCCGCTCGACTGGGCAGACGGCCCTCCTGGGACTTGTCCCGACCGATTTCCGCCGACATCTTTGAGTTTCTCTGAGTGGCGCCGCAAGAACTTGTCCACCCATCCGAGGGTAGGCAACTCAAGCTCCCCATTGTTCTTCACCACCCCCCTCAGCTCTGCAGCCTTGTCCCGAATGATTGGTCTCGAAAGATGGTGTTCCATCACGGTCATGTCCTTGACCCATCGACACAGCACGTCCTCGTGTGCATCGGTGAGACTGAACACCCGGCGCTCGGCGCTGGGCACGGCCTTGAGATAACGTTGTCGAAGTGTCGAGTAGGATAGTCCGAAATGGATTGCTGCTTGATGCGCGTTCGGGATGGCGTGGCTGATGAGCGCGCGGATTGCTTGGTCGTACTTTGCCTCGCGTTCAGCGTTGGCTGCTTCCCTTTGCTGGGATTGAAATTGGGGATTTGTTGTACTGGACATGGCGTTGGTCCAAACGTAAGCTTGGGCCGGCGGGGCCGCTTCGAGGGAGGAGCTCGAATCTTGTTGTGTTGGTTCAGAGTCCATCACGGAAACCTCCAATCCGATCCAAGTGCACCACGAGGTAGGTTGCTGGGAAGGACAGGCCCTTGACGAGTGTGGCTTTATATGTTCAAACAACGAGTGCTTGGCCGTGTTTGCTGATAATTGGGCGGGTGTCAAGACTTGATTGTGGAAGTGGACCCAAAAAAGCGTTACAAAGCGTGGATCGTTATTATTAGTCGGGTAGCACCTACTAAAACCACCGGACGACAACCTTGGCAAGTTGAAGATTTACACCACTTGGCAAAACTTCAAATTAAATGAGGTGATCGTGCGGTATATGCGCACCAAAGCGATGATCCCCAGCCTGTCCTAATTGAGTGACTTGGAGATCGGTTCTCCTATACCCAACCTGAATGGTCTACCTCAGGAGGCCAAGCAAGGGAAGCCACTTTGACTACGCTAAACTTGACTCAGAGACTCGGAGAAAAGATCAGATATAGTCCTGAGATATACTTACAAGGTTAGGTTACAAAAAGACACCACCGACTTTCCCCATTATCCATACGGCTCGGCGTCGTTCCGGGCTTCTCGACAGATACCTTGCGCACTAACAACATTACCACGGGCAACTCCACCTCCAACTCATTCGGTAGCGGTCCACCCACCGCTCGACTGGCCTCGTCTCGCAATGCTTTCCAAAACCGCACTTCAAGTGGCCCCTCTGGGTGGTCTTCATCGGATTCCGTTCCTTGAACGTGTGCATGCCACTCGAAGTCTGGATCAACTGGAGAGGGGTATCCCATGACATGATCCCGCGCATCACAACATGGCGAGTTGATGGAAGCTCGGGAAAGTACGAGCCTACAAAAGCGTCAGCGTCTGCCAGTGTACTTTCGTTCGACTCCGTGCGATTCAAAGTTACCTGTGAAATACACCCTATCGAGCGGTTCGAATATTGCCCCGGGAACTACCTCGTTGGGATCGGGGACATCAACAGGATTGTTCGTGAGAATATTGTTTCCAGGTTGTTGCCAGTATGGGCCTAGAGAGGTGTTTGGGTCTGTACCTCGGTAGAATTGGACGATGAGCGGCGTCAACATCGGATACTGGGGAAAGCGGGGCCCGGAATAGCGCTGTGCCATGAAAAGTTAGTTCTTGCGGGAACGACGGGAATGGGCAGGCTGACCCAGAAAGCAGCCATGGCGCCTATGCGCATCACGCGCGCGAGTTCGGGCCATAGCTTTGAATAATCGAACCAGTGACGAGCTTCAGCTAGAAAGTGGTAAATGCGCAATCGATCATGAGAGCAGTGACTAGAAATTCAAAACATACCGGAGATAACCATGTCCACGCTATTATCAGACAAGAAATTCAATTGTTCAACGGAACTTTTCACAAAGTCGATGACCGGTCCTGTTTTCCTTCTGCCTATGCCTGATTATCTCGCGGGCAGACCGGATCATGCTCTCGCTCGCGTCGACCCCGGTGACGTATCTGAACTATTTGATCTCAAATGTAGCCTGACCTTCGACATTATTAACACCATTGCTTCTTCTCCTCTATTTTGTTCACCTGTTCCACAACCAAGATCGATAGCCGGTTCATAGTCGGCGCTGGGGGAAAGCCGAATACAGTATCGTATATTTCCCGCGGGCATGTAGGCCTGGACGCAGCATGCGCGGCTGCATCGAACTCGGATTTCCCAAGGCCGTCATTGCTAGTGGAATGCAGAAAGCGCGAAATTGTGAAACCCAACCTACTACTCACCAACTTTGGATACATCCGTTGCGGTGACCTTGAAAAAAATCGTGCAACAAGTCGGAAAAACATAAACATTGTTAATCAAGTGACCACAAAAAGGCTGAAATTCCAAGTGATGCCAGCACTTGGTTCAAGTTAGACATGGACTGTCCACGCATTTTGTATTGTTGACATGATTCTGTGGCTTATCGAGCGGAATTCAATGTAGAAATCGAATTGGGGCAGCCTGACCTGAGTGAGGATTTCAAGTTGAGAATGATTTCAGACTCAATTCCAAATTGGCGCATTCCGACAGCAGCTCTCCGCAACACTTGCTGAGTTTGAATTGTGCTCAGTACCGTCGTTCGTTTCTCGTCACTTTCCACTGTCTATGCTTTGTATACTTGGCGTTTATTCAGGCTGATTTGCACCATACAGGCACAGTGGCTAGTCGTAAGGTAGATCTTATCACTCACTCGACGATTTGTCACACGTTTACGTAATCTCCGAAGGTCTGACAGAGCCAACAAAATCTTGCCCGGTCCGGTCCGGTCCCGGTCATTCTCAAAGTCCGCAACAAAGGCCGCATCGGATAAAGGGCCTGCTGTCACGGTTCCGCGACCTCTATCAGCTTCGACATCGTATCATTCACTAGCCAGATACATGAATCAGGTTAACGCACACTGCTGGTGGCACGTACCCCCTGCACTTGGACCTTGACACTTTCCCTCCCATCTGATTGCCGAATATACTTCCCACGCAGTTAAGGCCCAGGAGTTGTTCGGTAAGGTTCTGTCGTTGTTACGAGCTGCGGAAAAGACCATCAATGCATTCACGCTGATATGTAGATGTGCGACATGCAACTCCTTCAAGTTTGAACCCCGTTGGTTTCGTCCCGAACAAGATTTGGTGATTCCTTCGATATTTTCGACCTTCTGATAATCTAACTTCCTCGACCAAGTCAGTTCGTCCAATTGTATACAGCGAATGGGATATGGTGCGCACGGCGATTCCTAATGCATTTAGCTCAGACAGAACGGGTGCAACGGACTAGAAAAACACACTTATTACAAATCATCACTAATGCCAGTACTATCTTCCATCGCCTGTTAGACAAACAGGTTATTCCCATTTAATGATGTGCCCATCATACCACCTGACGCCCTCAATGCATTGGTGCTGGTGCTTTCGTCTCCACGAACAACCGATATAAATGTTTCACCTTCGGATTGTTTTGGGCAGAATTCGCCCGTGTTCCATCCTCCTCTTCCGTACTCGACATCAGGGAGTAGTAGGGTATCATACGGTACGTAGGCCGAAACGCCGAATATGCGGCTGAATTGAAGATAAGCTTTCCGAAGGTCGCCTTTGGAATGCAACAAGCACGATCTTAAAAAAACCGCGAAACAGATGGATGCGAACTGGTCCAAACTCGGCTGGGCTCTCTCCAAGAATCGGCCGACAATATATTTTTGACTGCGCTGGCGTCTCCGTGGTCATCGTCGTCCGAAGTTCACCGAACCAGCGTTTCCTAACGAAGTCATCGCCAAGACATTCGGACAGACGGGGATCAGTGAGTGCCTGTAAATGAAACGTCGATGTGGCCGGCGTCACGGAATATATATGCACATCACGGCCAACCATACACCCGGTGGGAAATCGCCGGCAAGTGAGCAAAGATATTATTTACCAGTGCCTACAAGGCATGACCAGCTCGTAAGCTCCGCTGAGTTCATTTAAAGAAACTGAATTGTTCTCCCACAGGTCGTCGCATTGTTTCCGGGCTACTGATAACAGAAACCGAACCCCTTTTGCGTCCCACAGAATCTGAAAACGTGACCCCTTCCAAATACACACAGCCAGAAAATTGTGACAGTATTCTCGATATAGTAAGATAACCTGCGTTCAGTGGTAAGGGGAGTCAGATAACACATTTCCTACTGGTACCAACCCTCACTATTAGATCTGAAAGCCAGCTCCCATGGGGACTGAGTGATATGATCCTATAAGTCGACCATATCTTTGTGAATTTCGTCGACTTATCTCTGGTAGCTCATGATACCAGTGAAATTATTCGTGATACCGGCAAGAGCAACTTCAAGTTGTAGTATGCAGTCAGTTTATCTCGTAATTGACATTTGCAACGGTATAGACTCCAGGTTCTCGTGCTCATCGGGACACAACTTGAGCACGCGGTGATGCTACTAGGAAGTAGGACAATTGTGTCAGTACAGGTGGAGAATCGATTACCACAGCTATTCTTTCTGTGAGCCATGCTGCGGTTTCCAGACCCCCCGCTGATCGCGAGTTTTGAACTCACACTTCAAGAACAATGTCGGATAGAATCCACTTCCCAACAAATAAGTCTTCCGTGACAACATAGCCATGACGGGAGCGGGTCGCAACTTGTATGCTGTTCCTTTGTCGCAAGCACCTATAAACTTTTACAGTAACATCCTCAACCTACCAGTCTTGCGACTAACTTGAAAGAACAGGTTGGGTATTACTGTGTGAGGCAGTCCCAATACCACTGATCAATATATCGATCAATGTACTGGCATTCGCATTTGTCTATTAGTAAGTAGAGATACCAAGATGGAGAAGTGCCCAGATGGCTAGTGCCGCGTAGGAATGTTGTCTTTGAAAAAAAACACAGGTCCTTTCTCAACGAAAATCAGGCTCGCCTCAAATAACCTTGCGTGTCAAAACCAATGCCAGCGGCCACTCCACCTCCACCTCATCTGGTAGCGGGCCATCCACCGCACGACTGGCTTCCTCCTTCAATGCCTTCAGAAACCGAACTTCGACCGGCCCCTCTGGATGGTCCGCATCTCGGGAGTTCTGTTCCTTGAATCTGTACAAGGAACTCCAGGTGCGCAAGTACTCTAGAAAGTTCTCCCACGACATGACCTTGCGCATCACAACAGGACGAGCAAATGGAAACTCGGGACAGTACGCGCCTGGAAAATGTCAGTATTGGTGGTTTTTCCACGGTCACTAAGATCAAAATTTACCTGTAAAATACCTTCTTTCGAGTGGCTCAAACATTGTACCGGGGACTACGTCGTTCGGTTCGGGTATACCGACGAGATGATTGACGACGAGCGACCATCCCGGTTGGTGGGCGTATGGACCAAGTGAGCTACTTGGATCTGTACCTTGGCCGTATTCAGTGATGAGGGGCGTCAGCGTTGGGTATTGGGGAAAACGGGGTAAGGAGTGGGTCTGTGGCATGAGAGTCGAGATGATGAGTACGTGCACAAACAATGAAAGGGGGAGAACTGACCCAGAAGGCAACCGTTGCACCCTTGCGCGTCACGCGCGCCAGCTCAGGCCATGACTTTGACCAATCGAAATATTGGCAGGCTTCGGCTAGAAAGTATCAAAGATGACAAAAGTCGCAATGTCCATGATCAGTCATGGAATTTTGAGAGTCAAAGATAAAATCCAAACTGTACCAGCAATGACCAAGTCCACGCAGTCGTCGGACAAGAAATCCAACTTTTCAGCGGAACCTTGCACGAAGTCGATGATCGAGCCTGCATTTCCCTCTTTCTTCCTGCTCTGGATTATCTCGCGGGAAGTATTAATCATGTTTTCGCTCGGGTCGACCCCAGTGACATGTTTGAATTGTCGTTCGAGCTCAAAGGTGGCCTGACCTACGATATCATTAAACCTGTCATGGTTTCTTCAAGTTCTCCTGAAATCCATCCCCTTACCTGTCCCACACCCAACGTCGATAGCTCGTTCATACTTGACATTAGGAGAAAGTTTATGAAAGTCAAATACAGCGTCGTATATTTCCTGCGGATAAGTAGGTCGAAACGCCAAATACGCGGCAGAATTGAAGCTGGACTTTGAGAAAGTCGCCATAGAGACTGTGATAGCGTGGTTGGGGGATGTGGTCTTATTCCTAGACTCGGGGTATATATACTATTCAGATAAACCCTGAAAAGGCCATCGTTGAAGGCTTCCACGGGCTATCGGAGTAAAGGGACCCCTTTCTGGAATCTGACTGCGTTTTGTACTAGACCATGTGAATCCGGTCCTCCGCCGTCGATGAACGATCCGACAAGCGGGTATTGGTATGCACTGCCACTGTCTGCCATGCTGGCAACGACCGCGCGGGAATCGCCAGTTTCGACACCCAAATAATAAGGAAAACGAGGTTTGATAGAAGTTTTCTGATCGGCGTTAAATGACTCAAAAATTAAACCCGGGCGGAGTGTACTAGTCAGAACAACAGCTCAGGTTTTAGCTGGTCTCGGACCCGTCTGCTTCTCGGACCAGTTTTTTTGCTGCAATGAGTGGATTCGAGGTTAGTTCGTCCCTCCGTCTCATCCCATTTGGGATGTATCCCTAATAGGTTTATATGGGAACATCAAAACTCACTTTGGCCCAAAGCAAAGAACGAACTAGCAAGGTGTACTTTCACAGATAGTCATTGATGTCAGGAAGTACTGCTGTCATGTTATCGACTGTGTTTGATGAAGAACCGCTCCCGCATAATTGCGTGCCCCCAAATGACATAAGAACGTCCCAACGGGAGTCGGGCTCACGTCCTCAAATTACCTTTCGCGCCAATACCATCGCTACTGGCCACTCCACCTCTACCTCGTCTGGAAGCTGCCCATTCAGTGCTTGACGGGCCTGAGTCCGCAACGACTTCCAAAATCGCACTTCAAGTGGCCCTTCTGGATGGGTTACATCCCCTGGGTTCCGTTCCTTGAACGTATGCAAAGCACTCCAGGTACCAAAATAGCCGAGAAGGTCCTCCCATGACATGACCTTGTGCAACACGACGGGGCGAGCTGACGGAAGCTCGGGATAGTACCCGCCTATGTTTGTCAGTTTTTATTCGCGGCCACTATCGACACCGGAGAAAACGCTACCTGTAAAATATTCTCTGTGAAGCAGTTCGAACGTCGCGTCGGGCGCCACGCTGCTTGGTTCGGGTACACCGACGAGGTGGTTAACGAGGATCGACCGACCTGGTTGTTGCCAATACGGACCAAGGGAGTTGCTTGGATCTGTACCTTGGTCGTATTCGACGATCAGCGATGTAAGGGATGGGTACTGGGGTAAACGGAATTCGGAGTAGATCTATGACATGCAATTCGAAAGGATCAAGGGCCTCTGCAACGACGGAAGGGATAGAGCTAACCCAGAAAGCAGCGGCTGCTCCCTCACGCATCACGCGCGCCAACTCGGGCCACATCGCTGACCAATCGAACCAGTGACCAGCTTGAGCTGGGAGGCGTCGAAGATAAGGAGGCCCCATGGAATTTCCAAAACATACCAGCAATGACCAAGTCCACGCTACTGTCAGACAGGAAGTCCAACCTTTCAGCAGAACCTTGCACAAAGTCGACGATCGACTCCGTCTTGTCGTCTTTTTGTCTGTTCGCGACTATCTCACGGGCTGACTGGATCATGTTTTCGCTTGGATCGACTCCGGTGACGTATCTGAATGGTTTGAGAGCGATGGTGGCCTGGCCTAGTACAACACCATCAGTTCTCTTCCCCCCACTCATTATTGAACCCTCTGACCTGTTCCACAACCAAGATCGACAGCTCGTTCAAATTTGGCATCTGGAGACCGTTTGTGAAAGTCAAATATAAAGTCGTATAGTGCCTGCGGGTAAGCCGGTCGAGACGCCGCATAGACGGTCGTGTTGAAGTTAGTCTTCCCAAAGGTTGCCATTGGAATGCGAAAAAACGGAGCAAACCGGATGAGCATAAGATGCTTCGGGGAAAACTGGAACGGTTTCCGGGTCCAACCACCCACCAAGAATAGAACCAAGATTACCTGAACGCGGAGACCTCGATGAATGCGATGGACTAATATTTACAACCATCAGCAAGAACGACTGGATCGTGAAGGAAAATGGCAAGGCGGAATCTGGTGTGCAAACCCTCGGTTTCTCAGGTTCGTCATAACTAATACTGTCGGTCTTGAACGATAGTACGTTTTCCAGGTGCTATCGCATGATTTTCATCCGAGTAGGCATGCAAAAACACCCCTCGTGGTTGCCAAGCTTGGTCAAACCCACACATTCATGACGTGTGATAGACAAATCTGCGCCGCTTTCCACTGGCAGGTTTCGTGAGTAAATTCTTTGGCCACAAAGAGACCGGAATCGTCCTTGGATCATCTCACTCGAAACCAACTACAATCCGCGCACGGTCCTCCATTCAAGGTTGCTGTGATAGACCACAGCATAAAATTCGGCGAGAACCCGTCGAAGGCCACAGGCGAGATCAGTTCCGCGAACACCTACGTCATTGTTGGCAATCTTGGAAAGCGTGGTTTTCGTACTTGCGGTGACCATTTCTTCATTTCAGAACCTTTATCCCACAGCTGTGATGTTCTTCATTCTCTTGCTCCTGCCGTACACGTTTAGGGTGATGGTCAGATACGTCGTGCTGTTACATGGGTAGTGCAGATGAGAAGACTAAAAGCGGGGTATGGCACAAGCTTACGGTGAGGATGCTAGACCGACTTGAATTTGGGGACTCTGATCGTTGCTTTTCCGTTCTACTGGTACCACGGTTAATCGTAAATAGGGGCAAGTGAGATGCAGGGAGCGACTTACCTGATGGGCCTTGATATACTTGGTGGAGCACAGTACTTGCGATGGTGATGGCATTCTCCAATACCGATGTGATAATCCAACGTAGTAAACCGATCATTCCTGGCAAGAACCGGGACACTGCTTACCATACCACCTTTACCACCATGATTGCTCCCCTCTATCGCCTGCCCAAACTGGATGCCGGCACGTTCATCCATTGAATCGAGTGCGTGTTTTCGCTTCCCCGCAAGTTCCTGTCACTCATCCTCCCTCGGCGACTCGTTGGAATGGTCTTTCCGGCCGACTTTTCGGCGATTTTGGCCATGTCATTGCTGGGCTAACTTCACTGCGTTACATCACTGTGAGAACGTGATGCTGCCAGTCATGCCCACCACCCCATCGTCATCCATGCACCACATTTCTGCCTTATTCTCGTCAGTCAACGCCCCATGAACGGTAGAGTTGCGGTTGACGATGACCGGATTCTGAGCGCGATATTCAAATGTGTGGAGTCGCAAGCCAGGCTTATGGAATTGGAGCACTTCGAGTAACATGAGAGCCGTCAGAGGCCCGTGAACGAGACGTTCTAAAAAGAGCGTCAAGCATCCAGACGCGATCAATTTGGAGGGTCGTACCCGGATAACCCTCGCTGTTCTGTGCATAGTCTTTGTCGAGATGGATGTAATGTCCGTTGAAAGTGAGCGCCGAGAAGCGGAAGAGGGTCGTCAACGAGGGCTTGTAAGTGAACGAGAATTCTGGCTTTGGCAGTCCCGTCACTGTCCGAGTCAGTACGCCGTCGAGTGAGCGCACACACAAACGACACCTTGTCGAGCGCCGCGCTTGCTTCCTGGGGATGCCAGATACACATGCACCCTTTCTTCCACCACCGACGGTTCCTTGTGTCCCTCGGCCGCGACTTGGATTCGTTGCTTCACAAACACCATCGGATGTCCATCGAACCCCTTCTTGTCGACGCTGGCGATCGTCGATAGGGCTTGGGCCTTGTCCCCGACGACCAACGCATTGCCTGGTGCCGGGTTCCACCTCATCGTGCCCGAGGCCCACATCCGTCGTGTAAAAGGCTCTGGGGGACAAAAGTCGGCGTCGGTGCCATCGGGGCGGAGTGCGCGCTCGGGATTGCGCGGGTGGAAAAAGGCGAGGTGGTGTCCGTATGCGAGGGGGGCGCCTATGGTTGGGGGCGCATATGGCCGGCCACGCGTGCCGTCGCGGGTGGGGAGGGTAATGTAGAGGTCGGCGAGGTGTGTCGGGGTGAGCGTGTCGGCGAGCGCAAGCGATGCGGGTCGCGCGATCCATGCGTCGAGTGCGGTCGTCGAGAGGCGGCGTAGTTGCATCATGATTAGCGAGTGTTGACTTGCGACGTTGATCACCGTGTTCGCGTTCCACAGGCCTTTGCGCCTTGCACGTCGCACAATTCGTACACTGTGTCTACCACGACGCGCGATGGCGGACACGTCCAGACCACCCGTCACCGTGCCCGAGGGTTTTTCGCTCTACACCGAAAACAATGCACACATCCTCCTCTCCAAAGACGAGGCGTTCCTCAACCCCGTCCAAGAGTTTAATCGCGACATGAGCGTCGCATGTATCCGCGTCTGGAGCGAGGAGTTGAATAGGGAAAAGGAGGACAAGTTCAACTTGGCCGAAGAAAGACGCGCGAAAAGACTGGAGCAGGCTGTTTGGGAGAAGCCAAAGGGTGGGCGTGGCTTGTCTCACGAGGATGCAGCCGACGGCGAGGCGTCTGTGGATGCACCGTCCATGGCGACGTCAAAACCCCGCGTGGTAGGTTGGAGGGTTGTCGTGCTAGAGCTCGTTTGACCCCCTTCCAAGTATCACCCGCACAAATTTGTCCTGCTCGAGGCGCTGTCTGCGACCGGACTACGATCCATCCGCTATGCAAAGGAAATCCCTCTTGTGAGGTTTGTCATCCAGCACACCGGCCTCCCGTTTTCTGACTGTCTCTACTAGATTCATCATTGCTAATGATCTCTCTCCATCCGCGACCGCTGCGATGAAGAGAAATGTGGACATCAACGGACTCGGTCCATTCGAGGAAGAAATCACGACGCCTGATGGACAGCAGACGATCAAATCCAATCCGGGTAAAGTCAGAATTCATGAAGACGACGCGTGGTATGTCTCAGTTCCCGATCGACGACGGTCTAGACTGATGTTCAAGGAATGAGTGCCCTGATGTACAACCACCGTACGGAGAAAACGCGCGTCGATGTCGTCGATCTTGACCCATATGGTACCGCTGCACCATTCATCGATGCTGCCGTACAAGCCATCAACAGCGGAGGCAAGTCAGACACGCGTCAATCCATCCTCTGATGCCCACTTTGTTCATCATAGGTTTGCTGTGTGTGACGTGCACCGACATGTCCGTCCTCGCAACGACAAATTACGCTGAAAAATGGTGAGCGCGTCGTCCGCTGACACGATCCGGTGCCTCATAACCCTATCTTTGACAGTTTTTCAAACTATGGCGGTATGCCTGTCAAGGCGGAATACGCGCACGAAGCTGCAAGTCTGAGACTCATGGTCCCTAGATTGGGTGATCGCTCATCGTGGTATAGGCACTCCGGCTCGTCTTGAACACCATCTCGACGTCTGCAAGCAGATACGGACGCTACATTGAACCGCTTTTATCACTCTCTATCGATTTTTACGTGCGCATCTTTGTGCGCGTTCACGCCGCACCCGTAGAAGTGAAAAAAACGGCCAGGTAACCACTCGGACTATTCACCCCCTTTGAAGCTGACATGACCGACGAAAAGCAAAACATCCCTCTTTTACGTCTGCTCGGGATGCGGGTCCTTTCACGAACAAAAACTAGGCCGGGTGGTGGAGAAGACAAACGACGCGTCGGGCGCAGTAAATCTTCAATACAAGACAGCCACCGGACCGCCCGTCGATCCGGGCTGTCCCGAATGTGGTTTCATCATGCACGTACGTGCGGTCTCGTTTGCGGGTGTCGGTCGCGGGTCAACATGTTTGGCATAGCTCGCTGGTCCGATGTGGTCAGGTCCGTTGCACAATCCTCGTTTCGTCGCCAAAGTGTCCGAACACGTCGATGGGAGCGCGAAAAGCTACGGCACGTCGGCGCGTATGAAGGGCATGTTGGCCGTTGCGCAAGAGGTGCGCGTCGGTGCGCGTTCCGGGTGCTCTTCCTCACGCGTACTAGGAACTGGACGTCCCGTTTTACTTCACGCCCGGTAAAGTAGCGGGCGTGTTTCATTGTTCGACGCCCTCCCTGGGCGAGGTGGCGTACGTTCCCCCCTGCCCGGTGTTGGATGTCCTTGACGTCCCCCTCGTCCAGCTCGGCCCTGCTCAACGCAGGCCACCGCGTCTCGCGCTCCCACGCCTCCGCAGGCTCCCTCAAAACAACCGCCCCGCGCACAGCGATCCACGACGTCTTTCGCGCATGGGCACAACGCCACCCCGTCAACATGAACCGCATCTCCGAGACCGCCCCTGCGGCACGGCTCCTGTCCAAGCCCCTCACGTGCGTCATGTACGGTGCGCTGACGGAATGCGCGCTCACGTTCTTTTGCGGGCTAGGACGGCGGTGGATTTCGAAACGCATCCTGAATCGGTGACGCGGGCGGGCGACGTTCGGATGGTGCGGTATCAACAGAACCCGGCGCCGAATTGGGGACCGAGGTCGAGGGCGGGCGGGAAGCGGAAACGGGCGCGGTCGGACGAGGGGCAGTGAGTATCGATACCGGTGGGTTTTCTGCTGGACTAGGTTTGACCGGGTGAGGTATGTACTACGGGTACTTGTACCGACGAATCTACTGGAATAGATTATGAACCGTTTCTAAGTAACGTGTGGACATGTGTGAAAAGGACAAGATGGATGAATGCAACCCAAACGAAAAAAGAAAAATATGGCGAGTCCCAAATGCAAAGAGAACAAGGGGGGGTATTCCGAGTACATGTTTTGATGGGGGAAAAAGAATAGATGTGACAAGGTAACGCAGTCACCAAGACGACGCGACGAGCAAGACGATGCAAAGTGGACAAAGAATAGGATGATGCATGGGCCTTTCCATGATCACGACGTGACCTCGATCGTCGGGACGACCCCCTTGGCAGCGGCGTTTCCTTTCCCCGACGTCCCCGCGGGCTTCTTGACGACCAACCACGCGTGCTGGAGAAGCTCGCCTGCACTCGGCCGCGTGCCATGGTCGATATCAAACGTCTTGGTCAAGAAATCTGCCGCCTCCGCCGAGATATCAGACGGAATCGTCGGTTTAGCCGATTGACCAATCTATAGGATCCGCATGAGCGGGACGACATGTCAGAGGGGGGGGGTGCACCACGTACCTTAAAGATGGCCTGCATCTGGGTGAGCTGGGCCCATGGGTGCTCGCCCGTGAGCATTTCGACGACGAGACAGCCGACGCTCCAAATGTCGGCGGCGCTCGTGTGGGCTTTTTGTTGGACCACCTCGGGCGCCATCCAAAACACGGAGCCCTGCAACGACGGACGGTTCATCCGCTTTCCCGTCAGAAGATCTGAGATGGGCGGTCAGTCGGACGCCGGTGGCGAGGTGCCATCGCACTGCAACGAAGAAAAAACGCACTGCCATCAACCTTTTTAGAGATGCCAAAGTCCGAAATTTTAACACCGCCCTTGTTGTCGACGAGGATGTTGGCGCCCTTGATGTCGCGATGGATGATGTCACGTTCGTGTAGGTAATTGAGACCCTGCAGGATCTGGCGGACGAAATTTTTGACCAGGGGTTCTTCGAATGCGCCGTAATTGCGTAGTAACGCGGTGACGGATCCTCCAGGAACGTATTCCAAGAAGATGTTGAGAAAGTCGTCGTCAACGGACGAGTCTAGCCAGGCACAGCATGCGTGAGATGGCGTGAAAAATAAAATCAGGGCGGCTTACAAAGGTACTGGACAATGTTGGGATGGGAAAGGTCCTTGAGCAGGTCGATCTCACGCTCGAGGGCGCTGAGCATGCTCTTTTTGCGCTCCTCGTTGGGTGCGGATCCGGTGGGCAGTTCGACTTGCTTGACGGCCATGAGGAGACCGTTGACCGCGTCCATGCCAAGGTAGACTTTGCCAAATGAGCCCGCGCCAATCAGGGCGCCTTTTATCCATTTTGTGCCTGTTATGGAATGAGCACGTGCCGTTGGCACAGAATCCGACGGCGCACCTCCGCTTGACGTCATTGTCCGGCCCGTCTCGTCCTCTTCCTCCGTCTCACACTCGTCCTCGTCGTCCTCGTCTTCAAACACGGTGTCCTCTGATAGACTCGTCACATCGTCAATGTCTGGCTCCACCCTTGTCCAGTCCTCTGCACCTTCCACGCCCATGTCGACCGCCATGCTTTGTCTCCGGTTCTCCACCTCGGCGGTGATCTCGTCGACGGTGAGCAGACTGGCCGTGTCAGATCGGTCGCGTTTGCTTCTCAGTTCCGTCATGAAGCTCGTCCGCTTCGACGCATTCGAACTTGTCCGAGACAGCCGTTTGCTCCCCGTCAGCCCCTCCATCGACTCGGAGAGCGACTCCGTCGGGAACGTCACCGGAGGTAACAAGTGTGGTTTCGCATCGATACCCGAGAGCTTCTCCACGTCGTCGCCGGTGAGGATCACCGAGTTGCCGTCCTCGGTCGAGATCGACACACGGGGCGGGTCCTCGCTTGCCACCGACGACGCCTTGCCGGTCGACATGATGGAATTCCGCTTGGACGACACGCCGTGCGAGCCCTGTGTGCTCGTGCTAAAGCGCGACGGCAAGGGCGGGTTGAGCGACATCATGCTCTCGCGCTTGCCCGTCGATGCCCGGAGCATCATGCTGTGCCTCGCCGTCCGAAGTGCCTTTTTCTCGGCAAACGGAAAGTACTCTGTCAAGTGTGTCGTGATCAGCTCGCTAGGTGGCCGTTGGCCGAAAAAGTTGCGTAGCTTCGAGGGTTTCTTGGCGGCGGCCTGTGTGGGCGATATGGGCGTTTCCAGGGCCTTTTCGGGATCACGTACGCCGAGGCCGCTGAGAATGCTGATGGTGCTCGCGCGTTTGATGGCCTTGTTTGATTTCTGGCCATCACTGATCGCAGTGGCGTACTCGGACAAGGGCATGTCGGCATCGGGGTCGTCATCCACAGCATGTTGGCGTGATGCTGGGAATGGGAATGCGTTTCGAGCGGGAGAGGTGGGACTGGACGTGCGTGGTGAGGGGATGGGTGGGTCTTCGCCGAATATGCGTGCAAGGGCCTTGGAACGCTTTTGACGACCGGTGCGACGGAGCGTGAGGCCTTGTTCTTTGATGGAATCTGGTGGGCCGTGGCATACGGCTAAGAGCTCAGCCTCGGAGAGGGGTTTACCTGTCCGCATGTCAGGGGCCATCGTGAAGAGTGGAGGTGACAGATACCGTTGTCGGGTTGGTCTTCGCTCTCCAAAAAGACACACCAGCCGTCTACGCTGAGACCGCCGTCGTCGGTGTCGATTCTGTTCATGATGTTGGTCGTGTCGTTTTTGCCGCGGGCAGGCACCTTGTCGAATTTGCGCAACACTTTTTCCATGACTTCGATCCCACCCGCACAATCGGCGACGTCGACGACACAGGACCGACCTTCGTCGGGAAGAATGAATTTGACGAGTTTCCGACGAAGGTCGTCGAGCGAGAGTTGTTGGTTGTGCGTGGACGGGTGAAACGGACCGCGACCGACGGTGAAGGCGGGTGAGGCGGGATTCTGAAACGATTCGACGATGGGGGAGAGTGCTGCTACGCCACTTATGGGTGGCTGTGCTGAAGCATAAGGATGTGGGTTGGTGCCTGACGTCGAAGGACGCTTGGCACTGGGCGCAGAAGCGATGGGAGAACCCAGACCACCAAAAGAGATGTTTCTTCCGTGGGCAGTGCCATTGGTGGGACGTGAACCGAGTGGCGAGGGCGAACGGAGCGTTTGTTTGAGGGTGGAAGATCCAGATCGGGGATCAGCAGGAAGACCGTACACTTTGGCCGGGGTGAGCAAGTTTTGGGTCGGTGTGCGCGTCGAGGGTGGCCGGGGGGGTTGTCCGCGGGGTGCAGGGGGGAGTGGGGGGAGAGAGGGACGGGATGGTTGGGGGAGCGGACGGACGTGATCGCGGACGAGACGGGGCAGATCTGGTCGCGACGACGGTGGCAAGACGAGTGGTGCGGGTCTGTTGTTGTCCAGTCGTTTTCGCGCGTGGGTCGTGCCACATTTGAGTCGCAACGACTTGACCGCGCTGACGATGCGCAGCCTGTCGCCGACGCTGGCGATGCGCATCTCCCTGAGCGTGTCGTGGTCGAGTTCGAGCAAAATGTCGCCCCGAATGTCGTGGTCCTTGAAGGCGTCGGTGTGGGCGGGACATTTGATGTCGGCGAGCCATCGTGCGACGTGCACGTCCGACCACGACTTGAGAAAGTCGGCAAAGGACGTGCCTGCGGGGGGATCGAGGAGAGACATGGTTGGCAGGTGTACAGCACAGCCACATTCTACCGTTCTTTAAACCAGGTTCACCCACTCGGCGGGTTATCCCATGATCGTGCTCTTTTCCCTCCTTGTCCTCCTCCTCCTCCCCTCCCTCCTACACGCCTCTCCTTACAACCCCCTCCTCACCGCATACAACCTCAACCTCAACCAGAATGCACAGAACCCCACGCAGTACTACACCAACAGGTCCAACACCACCTACACGCCTTCGCCCACAAACTGGCGTGCCGTCCCCTTTTACACCGTCCTCATGGACAAGTTTGCAGACGGTGACCCGACCAACAACCAGTATTTCGACTCCATGTACGAGTGGGACTGGCGAGAAACCCAGCTCCGTTTCGGTGGCGATCTCAAGGGCCTCACCACAAAACTCGACTACATCCAGGGCATGGGTGTCAAGGGCATCTATCTCTCTGGCACCATCTTTATCAACATGATCTGGCAGGCAGACAGTCCGTCCCTTGTCTATTCTATTCCCCCCTCTCTCACGTTCACCACAGGCTACTCCCCTCTCGACTTTAGCGTACTCGACCCCCACTGGGGCACCATCGCAGACTGGGTCCAGTTCATCGACACCGTGCACGCACGCGGCATGTACATCATGCTCGACTTTACCGTCGGAACCCTTTCCGACCTCCTCGGCTTTCAAGGGTACGCCACCCCTCCATTCTCTGCACTGCCTCGTTCCCTCACCGGCCTTTTTTGCCCAGCTACCTCAACATCAGTGCCCCCTTTAGTCTCAGCGAGTATCAGGTCGTCTACAAGAATCCCCTTTACATGCCCTGGAACTTTACTCAATACGCCGACTTTGAGTACAGCAATACTTGGAATGCCTCCTGTCAACTGCCCGTCTTTTGGCAGGATGACGGCACGACGCAACCCGTATCAGCCAGCGGCTGCTACTCTTCTGATTTCGATCAATACGGCGACATGGAGGCGTTCGGTGTTCACCCCGACTGGCAGCGTCAGCTATCCAAGTTTGCTTCCGTCCAGGATCGTCTCCGTGAATGGAGCCCCGACGTCATGGCAAAACTCCAAGTCTTTTCTTGCATGGCCATCACCGCACTCGATATCGATGCCATCCGCGTCGACAAGTCAACCCAGGTCACCGTCGCTGGCATGGCTGCCTGGTCCACTGCAACCCGTGCTTGTGCATCCAATTTGGGAAAGACAAACTTTTTCATCTCTGGCGAAGTCACCGGAGGTGACATGTTTGGAGCCCTCTACCTGTGCGTCTCTTGATCCGCGGTGTCCTTGCTTCCTAATTGATCTCTGCAGTGGCCGCGGCCGTACTCCGGACCAACTCCCTTCCGGCTTTGACCAAGCCGCAAACTTGACCGAGTCCGAGAATCAGTACTTTCTTCGTTCACAGGGGCAAAACGGCCTCGACAGTTATGCCTTTCACTACTCCATCTACCGCTCCCTCACTCGTTTTCTCGGCATGGACGGCAACCTCGAAGTCGCATATGATTTAAGCAACAATTTCATCACCGCGTGGAATGAAATGTTTGTCAACGATGACTTTTTAAATGCCAACAACGGTGTCCTCGACCCGAAACACATGTTTGGTGCCAGCAATTTCGACTTGTTCCGATGGCCCGCCGTGGAAAACGGCACAATGCGGTCCGTCTTGGGTCTCTTCATCACCAACATGGTCATGCCCGGAATGACTTTGGTGCGTTCTCTCCTTGTTCGTCCGAGTCACGTATCGTTCATCCGCGCGTCTAGTGGTACTATGGCGAGGAACAGAATTTTTACCTCTTTGACTCTACCGCCTCCAACTACCTCTTCGGGTATGCTTCCTGTCACCCTTGTCTATCACCTGTCAACTCACACGCCTATATCCAGTCGTCAAGCCATGATGGGCAACAAGGCATGGCAGCGCCACGGGTGCTATCGACTTGGATCAGACCAGTACTTCAACTGGCCGATCGAATCTGCCTTGCTGGGATGCTTGGACGACTGGAATTCTCTCGATCATTTCGATCCCACCACCGACACACGCCGTCTGATGAAGCAGTTTTTACACCTTCGCAGTACGTATGGTGCACTCCAAGATGGTTTCGATCTCGTGCAGCGTGGTAATTGGACGTTCGACATTCAACGCCCTGGTTCAAACGGTACCGTCACGGAAATGGGTCTATATTCTGTATCCCGGGCGGAGCTCACGGGTGCTCAGAATCTCACAGGGGCTTACACTGATCAGGTGTGGCTGCTGTATGCAAACGTGAACATGACGACGACGTGGACATACGACTGTCAAAGTGCTCTCTGGATCTCATCGCCTTACGTATCGGGCACGACCGTTCGGAACTTGCTCGCTCCCTTTGAGAATTACACACTCCAGGAGTCGGGCTCGTCCTACTACGACAACGGTGCCGCCCCGTATTACGGCTGTCTGAACAGTGTCACCTTGGATCCATATGGGTTTAAGGTCCTCGTGCCGATCAGTGAATGGGTCCCTCCTCCCCCCATGCTGACGCGTTTCCTTCCTGGACACGATGCCCGCATCACCGTGACGTCTGGGGACCCGAACGCGACCACGATCAACATCTCCCTCGAGTTCAGCACCGCCATGTCATGCACCAGCGTCACGGACAGTATCTCTTTCAACATGTCCTCCTCGGGCATAGGAGGCCCTCCGACGTTGGACACGAGCTCGGTGGTATGTGATACGGTAACGAACCCCGTCATCACAAGTGTTGTCGCGGCGGCCCCTTCTGCTTTTTCGTGGTCTGCGACATTGACCAACGTCCCTGATGGCATCTTGGAAATTGTGGTGAATAATCCGAGCACGAGTGATGGGACTGCGTCCACTGGCGTAAGTGGCGTTTTCGGTCCGTAGAATGGTGGATGGCTGAATATGATGCAGGTCATCGATCACTTGCTGTTGCGCAAGGGCGCCGCCGACAACATCATCGTTTTCCCCGACTCGGACTATGATAACAACGCGTTCCAGCGCTCCGGCGGCCAGTACACGTTTACTAACAAGGCGTACGGAGCGGACATGTTGAGATATTCGGGCAATTTCGGGCAGAGCTGGTCAAACTGGACCAACTGGGAAAATGTGACGACCATTCCTGCCGACATTGTCAGCAATCCAGATACGTGGTGGACAGGGCAACATATCATGGTTCAGTGTATGCTACTTGTTTTCGGATTGGAGGCTTGGGACTGACTCTTTTTGATAGATTGGAGTCTAGCAGCTGCGGCTGCGAGTGTCGTCGTACATGCCGACTTGAACTACAACTCCGAGCGCCGCGTTCCCCAGTTCCTTGCACGCGGTCCGTTCAACGACTGGGGTTATGACCAGGGTATCTCGGCCGTCATGAACCAAGTCGGTGACAGCACTTGGGAACTCGAAATCATGGCCAACTGGCCAACCTATGTTCAGGTCAACGTGTTTGGATTCGATAACTACTATTATGGTGACGTCGACGCGGATGGTGTCATGGATCGCCTCCCACCCAACACGATCGCATACAACTACCTGAACATGTCAGCTCCACCCTATCCGGCCTTGGCTTGGGCGTTGGTCATTGACGACCAATCGCTCAAGTGGTCGTTGCAACCCCGTGGCCAAGCTTCCGTTGGCGCCATCATGTATGCGCTCTTGTTGTCCATCCCACTCATCACCGGAACGCTCGCAGTGGTTATCTTCATGTGGTCCTTTTACGGTATCCGCCACAATCGCTATGGCGTCAAGCCCAAAGGTGCCAGCAAATACCTCCCCATCATTGGCAACTTTAACAACAACAAATCGACGGTGGATCTCAAAGATAGCACGCCCATCACTGAGAAGATCTTCCGCCCGAAGCACCCGTTGGAGGTCCTTGGGTGGCCAGAGGACAAGGACAAGCGTCGCAAGGTCCTCATCTCCACGCTCGAGTACGAGATCTTTGACTGGAAGCTCAAGGTCAAGATTGGTGGGCTGGGTGTCATGTCGTCGCTCATGGGCAAGGCCATGACAGACGTTGACCTCATCTGGGTCATCCCCAAGGTCAAGGATCTCGAGTATCCTGCCGGCGAGCCCGCAGAGCCCATCGAGGTCATCATCTTTGGTGAACCCTACCTGATCGAAGTAGAAACGCACATCTTGGACAATATCACCTACGTGCTCCTCGACAGCCCCGTTTTCCGCGCACAGACCAAGTCGGACCCCTATCCCGCGCGTATGGACGACCTCAGTTCTGCCATCTTTTACTCGACGTGGAACCAGGCGATCGCAGCCACCATTCGGCGGTTCCCCGTGATCGACATTTACCACGTCAACGACTACCATGGTGCGCTCGCGCCCATCTACCTCTTGCCCAAGATCGTCCCGGTCTGTCTTTCCTTGCACAATGCCGAGTTCCAGGGTTTGTGGCCGCTTCGTACGAAGGAGGAAATGAAGGAAGTCTGCTCGGCGTTCAACATTAGCAAGGAGAATTGCACGAAATATGTCCAGTTTGGGAACACGTTTAACCTGCTCCACGCTGGTGCGTCGTACATTAGCCTCCACCAAAAGAGCGTCGGCGTCGCGGGTGTCTCGGACAAGTACGGCAAACGCAGTTGGGCACGGTACCCCGCCCTGTGGACGTTGAAGCACGTCGATTCGTTGCCGAATCCCGATCCTACGGATATCGCCGCGCTGGATGAAAACCCGGTGTCGATGCGGGATGTCAAGGTGGACCAAGCGGCCGAGGCGCAGCGCCCCGAGTTGAAACGACAAGCGCAGGAATGGGCAGGTATCAAACAAGACCCGAACGCGGACCTGTTTGTCTTTGTCGGCCGTTGGTCGAAACAAAAGGGTGTCGACCTCATTGCCGACGTCATGCCGTCGCTGTCCGTATTGCGTTGTCCTTGCGTCGTATCACATGACTGACATGGTTTCAGGTTGGAAAAGCGGTCTTCGATTCAGCTGGTGTGTGTCGGACCTGTCATTGATCTGTACGGTCGTTTCGCTGCGGAAAAATTGGCGCGTTTGATGGAGATGTATCCGGATCGGGTGTTTTCCAAGCCCGAGTTTACGGCGTTGCCTCCGTATCTGTTTAGTGGGGCCGATTTCGCGCTGATTCCTTCTCGTGACGAGCCGTTTGGGTTGGTCGCTGTCGAGTTCGGGAGAAAGGGTGCGTTGGGTGTGGGGAGTCGACTGGGAGGTCTCGGTTTGATGCCAGGATGGGTTCGTATGAATGATCTTTGGTTACGCGCGCTGACGGTTCGTTGCAGTGGTTCCCGGTCGAATCGACGTCGACGTCGCACATGTTGTCGCAATTGTCCAAGACGATCAAGCTGGCGCTCAAATCGACGCACGAAGAACGCGCCATCTTGCGTGCACGTTCTGCGGTGCAACGGTTCCCGGTCGTCGAATGGCGTCAACGGATGGAAGACATGCACCGCCGGAGCATCACGACGAGCCGTCGCATCGCGGGACCGAATGCATGGCGGGAATCGGATTGTGGTATTGCGGGCAGCCAGCTGATGGACGACACAGACGATTGGAATCCGGTCCATCAGAGGCTTCCTACGCAGCCGGATTGGGACGCGTCTAGCGTGTCCTCGTCGCCCCGCATTCGCCCCGGCTCTCCCGCACACTCGCAACTGTCGACGCCCAATGACGAGACGATCCTCGTGCCGCCCCGTTTGAACGCCGATCCCGGCTCGACATCGATGCATTCGGATCAGTCAGACGAGGATTATGTGTCGCGACGGAGTGTGACAACGGGGGGGAGACAGGTGTTTGACGGCTTCTTGGAGAAGGCGAACAAGGCGATTGCGCAGGAACAACGAAATGTGCCTGATCCGTTCCTTCATCCCGAGACGCCTCAGAGACCGTTTGGTCTGCATTCCCGACGGGCATCGAGCGAGTCGATTGCATCGCTGGCAGAGGAAAAGTCCAACTCGCCGCTCAACAAGTCAGCGGTCGCTTCGGTAGGTTGTCGTGTGCTGTCGTCCGTCCCCAAACCTGACGCGGATGCCAGTTTACCGATTCCGATGGGGGTGTCGCACAAGAATTTGTACAAAAGCTGCAATTGTTGAGCTCGGACAATTCCAAGGGAGAGCTGTCCATCGAGCGGTTCTTGGTCAAGTCCGAGGAAGCCTACTTTGACAGGGTGCGCAAAGACAAGTTGTCGAGCGCTGCGAGTTATATTTCGTCGCACCGAGATTCGATGTGGAGTTCGCCGGGTTCGTTGGCAGAGGAACGGTCTCGACCTGCGAGTGCGTGTTTTTTCTCTTGATGTTCAATACAGTGTTCATGTGTGGGCTGTAGCTCCGGGCACGCCGAGTGCGCCGTACGGTGATGGAAATACCATGATGCCGTATGGGGGCGACTTTGTGATCATGAACAGAGTGCAGATTGCGATGGCTCGCAAGGTTTACGGATGGCCCTTGTACACTATTGTTATTGCTTTTGGGCAGGCCAGTCTCTCTCCGCCAGCTGAGAAGACACGGATGCTAACCTGCATTGTAGATGTTGGCTGCCAACAGTTACCAAATGACGTTGCTCACCGGGCAGAATTATCAGGATAATCTTCAGCTATACGTTCTTGGTGGTGTATTTCTAGCGTCTTCGTTTGTCTGGGCTGCCTTGTTTTGGTGGAAACCTTCGGTCTACGTGCTCTCCGCGCCTTGGTTATTCTTTGGTATTGCTTTCTTCTTGATCGCTATTCCTTCGTTGTCGCCGTCGCTTGCAAGCACCCATACTATCATCTCGGATTTCGCGACGTGGTCTTATGCCATCTCATCTGCGGCCGCGTTTGTCTTTTTTGGATTAAACTTCGGGGAGGAAGCGGTGAGCGGCTAACCTTTTTTTTTCTGACCATGTCTGATGGTGTTCAACAGGGCGCTGCAACCGAGGTCTGGACGCTCCGTGCGTGCGTCGTGCAGGGTTCGCAGCAGATTTGGATCGCAGCTCTGTGGTACTGGGGAAGCACCCTCAACACTGCGCAACCTGGGAACCAGACGCCTTGGTGGATCGTTTTTGTCCTCTGGCCACTGTCGTTGCTGTCCTTTACTTGCGGCTACCTCTTGCTGTACGGTCTTCCAGGTATGTTTGGTCAGCGTTGGGCCGTGGAAAGTGTTGCGATGACGCACCGTTTTAGACTATTATCGCCAGACGCCTCCCAAGGTGCCCAACTTTTTCACGACGTTGTTCCGGAGAAAGCTGGTTTTATGGTACGTCGCTGTCGGTGAAAGTTTTAAATGTGACTGATGGTGACGCAGGTTCCTCGCATCTGAAATTCTTCGGGACTATTGGTTGAGCGGGGTACGTATGACAATGTGTCATTTGTTTGTCACATGCCGGTGGAGCTAATTGTTGTCATGTCGGATCACAGCCCTATGGCCGAAACTGGAGTTTCCTGTGGAACGTCCCGATTCCAAAATGGCAAATCGCGCTGCTCGTCGTCTTGTTCTTTATCGGCGTCTGGGGTCTTATGATGATTGTTTTGACGCATTTGAGCAAGACGCATACATGGATCCTGCCCGTTTTTGCGGTTGGTTTGGGTGCTCCACTGTGGTGTCAGGTGTGTGACATGTCATTTGAAAAAGCTCATCGTGTGATGACATTTTGGGCAGACATTGTGGGGAACATCTTCGCTCGCGTTGTATATTCCTTGGGCAGGCTCTGCGGGTCCTTATCTTGGGTTATCGTTGTGGCTCTGGCTTGGCGTCGTGGGTGCTGTTCAGGGTGTGGGACTTGGAATGATCTTGCTGCAGGTAAGCAAGGTGGATGGCTGACGTCGACAGCCCGAAAACTGACAAATCGTGATCTGATCAGACGCTCTCACGTCTGCATGTATGTGCGACGCTTGTCCTGGCACAAATTATTGGTGCCATCTGTGTCATGGTCGCTCGGGCGACGGCACCCAACGCGATCGGACCCGGCACCGTGTTCCCCAACGTCGGCACTTGGGATTTCTCCCAGGGTCTTGCGGGCAGTCCTATGGCCTCTGCACCTTTCTGGATCGCACTAATCTGCCAGATCGTCATCGTTCTTGGTTATTTCTGGTTTTACCGCAAGGAGCAACTTGGTACGTACCCCACCTCGTTTTGGCGGTCGATCGTGACGTTGACGTCTTTATAGCTCGACCATGACACTGCGACACCCTTTGTGTATTTTTTTGTCTTTTCTCACCTTGTTTTCCGTCACGTCTCTCCATGCTCCACACAGCCCACTGACTTTTTTTTTTTTTTTTTACATTCACTGCCTTGACACACATTATTAGACCCACCTCACGGTATACTGACACTCTGCTTGGACTCGCGTGTTTCCCTTTTTTTTTCGTTGCTGGATTTTCGTCTGCTTGCTTTTTTTTTTGCTCGAACTGTTTTTGGACTTGTGGTGTCTCTCTTTCTACACAACGCGTTGGTCTGTCGTTGTCGCCAGGTCCGTCCGAGTCCGTCTCCAACTCTGCCCCTCCCGCTCATCCTCGACAGTGGCTTTGTAACATGCTTCATTTGAACGCTCTCTTTCTGTCCATGCTCTTTCCCCTTGCCTTTCCCCCCCTCGTTATGGACCGTCTCCGTTTTCTTTCCGAATTTACTGCGTACGAGGCCTTGCCGAGGATGTCAGCCGGTTATATTGTAGAGTACATACGGTTTTTGTGATTGTCGTAATGTGTTGGGGTAGTAGATGAAGGGAAATGAAATCTAATAGAATGAACTAGTAGAGGGGTGGACAATGCGGGGTTGGGTCCGGGGTGATCGGTTCGAGCTGCGAAGGCAACTTCCTGTTGCCAAGTCCGAGTCACCGTGGCAAGATCATTCAACGGCCTTGGCCAGCGAGTACTGTCAATGAGTCTCTGACGTGTCGAGTTCGTAGAGAAACGAATCCCGTTCGCCGTTTTCGAGTTGCTTGACTTGCTCAGAATCCAACGTCTACAATCCACCATTATCATGATGTTCCTCCAATCCCCGAAGCTGCGGAGAACGAGGCTGATGAAACAGATCACCTATGCAACATCGCGACAACCAACACATCACAACCAGTCGTGTCAATAGGTTCACAGGAACCCAACAATCACACCGAGGTTAAGGGGGAGGGAAAGGTATCTCGAATAACGGAAAGTACAATAACAACGTATAGCGATACACCAAGATATATAAGATTTACTTTGAGCCAGTCGAGAACTCTATAAACGATGCATGAGCTGCGCCGTAAAGTAAAAATACGTGAACACTTACTTGTGACAGACTTGGTACCCTCAGAAATGGCATGCTTGGCCAGCTCACCAGGCAGAATCAAACGCACAGAAGTTTGGATTTCACGAGATGAGATGGTGGATTTCTTGGAATAGGCAGCGAGCTCTGGATGACACAACCCGTGATTAATACCAGAGTAATATCAAAGACAAATGCCACATACTTGATGCCTCGGTAGCAATCCGCTCAAAGATATCATTCACAAACGAGTTCAAGATGGCCATAGCCTTGTTCGAGATACCCGTATCAGGGTGGACTTGCTTCAAAACTGGAAGGGAAACCGGTAAGCAACAATCAATACGTGGCACGTGCACACTCACCCTTGTAGATGTAAGAGCTGTACGTTTCCTTTCGGACCTTTCGGCGTTTCTTCTTCTCGCCATCAGCAGCTGGTTGGGACTTGCTGGCCGTCTTCTTTGCGGCCTTTGCGCCCGCATCAGCCTTGGCAGGTGCTTTGGAGGCGGTGGAGGCTGGGGCTTTGCCTGCAGTGGATGCTGGCTACAGGATCATCAGTACACGATAAGCGATACAAATATATCCGACGTACTTTGGGAGCCATTTGTGAATTTACAGAATGTACAAGATATAAGACTGTAGAAACGAAATGTGAGCGACGTTCGTGCACGAGCTATGCGGTGTACACAAACCAGAAGTATTATCTGTGAGGGCGAGCCTTTATGTGACGAGGTGGTGGTGGTAAGGGGAAAAGTGCTTTGAGCGCGACAGGCATGACCTCAGCTTTTATGAATGGGCACGAACCCCATTTCAAGGTCCGCTTGAGGATGTGGACATCACGTGAGTCAACAGACCGCGATCGTCACGCGTTTGTGACAGTCACACTTTATATGGTACCGAGCGCATTCCGTTTGTCCCCAATAGTCGGGGCATTCGCGCAACGGGAGTGAGGGGACAAAGGGCCCATAAGGCCAATCATCCCTACGTAGCGTACGAACGCCAAATAGGACATTAAGCACGTAGGAGCTAAACACGACTAAACGGATATGCTATCTCGAGTACAAAGAACAACTTCTAGACCCGAACGAATGTGACAACTCTATAAAGCATAGGATTAAAAACGACAACGAAACCGACATTTCTTCTCATGCCCTGTTTCGGAGCCGCACACGATGTATCTTATAGCTTTGTCCCAGGGAACCCGTCTGTAGATTCTCGCATGGTACCCTCGGCATCTAATACCCGGAAATCGGGCGCGTAATATGGGTATGGGCTCAGTAACGTCCCAAGACGATGCAAAACTTCAATCTGGAACTCCTCGAATGGGAATTGTTCACCGTCGACCATGAGTATACCACTAGCCGTAAGGGGTTTAGCGCGGTATGCGGATGCTTTGATATATCGGTTCTGACGCAGGATCAGTAATTGCGTCCCATGGCATCATTCCCATGAATACGCACAGAACTGAACCAATAGCTGCGGCCGAACTCGGCGCCCTCCATAGCACTGAGCAAGAATTTCCTGCCGACCTAACATGCCGACGTAAACAATCAACAGCAGAAAATTTCTGCAAAAAACCGTACAATTTCCTGTATTGAAATGTCAATCAGCCCATCGTCGGGATGGGAAACAGGAAACTGCATGTATGATCTGATGTGTAAATATCAGTAACACTCAGTATGGCAAATTCGACTCGACCCACCGACTGGCATATGGACCCTTGCCAGCAACCATCCACAATATTGGCTTATCAAACGTGGTCCAGTTTCCTGGGGAGCCCGTCCCATTGTCATCATTCAAGGCAGTGTCAGATGCCGGCAAGGCGTCAGATGTGCCTTTCTCGGCGCTCTTCCGACGGGCATGCAATGCGTTCACCATCTGTGACTTGTCCTGTTCTACGACTTTCATGGATAACTCCATCTTACAGGTCTTGCGCGTTACAACTAGGAGCAAATTAGATTGTATTCTTGGCCAGAAAGAAAATGCATACGTACCGCCACGAAGGAACCCCAAAATAAAGCGAAGATCGCCCATCCATCTAAGATGCTCAGTTTCAATGTCAACGTCGGCCAAGAGACCAACAGTCTGTGACATGAATGATATACGCTTCTGATTACCCTGAGTAAACGAAAATAAGTCGACTTTCATCGGTCGACCTACAAAAAGTCAAGCGTAGATTCGTATCTTTTAAAACGACCACGTGCCTTTGAGGACATTGAGGGCAGCGGCACAAGGATCTAGTCCATCCTGAAGACCCAAAATATTTAACGAGAGACCATTTCCAGATCCTGCGGGTATCGGGGCAATGGGGATGCCGAATGCTTCTTCGGGTGTGTCGTGCTTTGCAAGGCCATTGAAGATCTCATGAATGAGACCGTCCCCTGACACGACGACCAATGCATCGTATGTCAATTCCAGCCTCTGTGCGATTTCGGTAGCATGGCCAGCTCTTGTGGTGACTAGGGCAGGTGTCAACACGCGCGGCCATGAGAAAATGGTGCATTTGACCAACGCGTCACGTCGAGGGTGCACCCTGCTGCTCGCAATATAGGCTCTACTTTTTGCGTGAAGATTTGGTGTGCTTTCCCCTGAAAATCGTTGGTTGACGATGATTCCCAACACGAAACACGTACAGGGCCACCATAAGGATTAATGAGGACCTTCAAGGTCTTTACCGGATTGATGCCTTGGCGGAGGGTAGTATGAGAAAGGGAAACCGAACGGGGAGTTGCACGAACCTTGATATGCAACCTGGGTGATCGCACTGCACCATTCTGTGGCCAAAGGAATGTCATTCTTCGCGACATCACCCTGAAGTTGTTTCATGTAAAATCCATGCTTCTTTGGACGGTCCAGATAGGACAACTCGACATGAGAGCCAGAAACAGTGGCAGCAATGACATCGCGAATGGGGACCTCGGAATGGGACTGTGTGACCGAAAATGAGAAGAAAAATGAGTACTGTGTGGGGGTATCGACCGCGGGACGAATGGTGAGTTTAGATTCGGTGAAAGCGAGAGTAACTTGACCGCTGGACGTCTCGAGGAGGAGTTCTTGAGCGGACATGGTGGGGGGTATCAGACAGTGGCCCTGAGCAGTGCCCAGATATTTGACGCTGAACCGAGCCCATGTGAGTGGTACCGCTTTTGGACCTGCCAAGTACTCGTGGAGTCGTGGTCCTGTGATCTCGGCTCGGTCTCACTGCTTGTTCATGTACAGTCACCTGGCTCGCCGAGTCCCCCCGCTCATGACGTTGGCACATACCATGATCAGTGTGCACACAGTCGCCAAGACCGGGTACCGTGCAGGAACGAACGAACTCTACGACAGGTAACGTTTGATGAGTCTGATATGCTTATGCCGACACCTTCCTACTAGAGCACGACCCTCATATCCACAGGATAGTATCCGCTTCATCAAAAACGCCGCCCAGACTTTAGCCCCGCTTAACATCGTCGAGTAAGATACACTGGTTCCCGCAGCCAGTGTTTGACTCAGCGCATTTTGCGTTTCTTTAGGATTGGAGCAGGAACGGGTTTGTTCACGCGTGCCTTGTTGGCAGATGACGACACCGATACCATGATCGCCTCCCTAAAGGCGATCGAGCCCAGCGCCGGAATGCGAGAGCTCTTTGACCAAAAGGTCGTCCACAAAGCCGTATCTATCAACGAGGGAACATTCGACAATGTTCCAACCGTATCAGATGGCTGGGCAGATCTTGTTATCATCGCACAGGTCTGCTTGTCCTACGTCAAGCGCTTTTTGGACGGCTTTTTGATACCTCGAATGGTGTCCCTCAGGCTTTTCACTGGTGCCCAAACTACGGAAAAGCATGCGCAGAATTCGCTCGAATCCTGAAGCCAAATGGCGTCGTGGCCTTTATTTGGAACCTGGAGGACAGGTGATCCAGTCTTACTGTGTTTGATCACCTCTTTGATACAGGCGTTTAGAGATACCGCTCGGTGGGTGGCTCAGGTACGCGATTGCATAGAAGCATACGAACAAGGCACACCCCAATTCCGTCTGGGCCTCTGGCGTCAGGCCTTTTCTACGGAAGCCTACAGCATCAACTTCCAGCCTCCCCAGGAAAAAGTATGGTCGTACCACCTTCCCGCGTCAGCGGAGATATGCGTCGACCGGGCACTCAGTAAGAGTTACGCAAACGTTCTTGCTCCCGAGGAAAGGGAGAAGATCGCAGAAACCATCAGAGCAATCGTGGCCAAGGGGGACGACAAGGTTTGGATTGACGAAAGCGATGGCGTGTTTGAATACCCGTACAACACCCTGGTGGTGCTATCCAGAAAGAAGCAGCGGTAGAGTCGCGGTGCCCGTGGTCTGACGATATCGGGTCTAAAACCACTCGGAAGGTGTCCCTAGGTCTGTAAATTAAAGTACTTTGGCATGGAGCAGACCCGGCTCGATTTCGTAGCTCTCGGAAAAGGGGGGGGCGTAACTAGTATTTTAAGCAAGTGCCGCGCATGCGAGGCTTATAATTCTGTTCGAAGGGATCCGCCTCTAGTTTCCCGCATATTACCCTCGGCATCTATGACCTTGAACTCCGGTGCATAATGAGGGTGTGGACTCAGCACCGTCCCCAGACGACGCAATACGTCAATCTGGAACGCCTCGAACGGGAACCGTTCTCCATCCACCACCAGCATCTCACTGGCACCCGCTGTCAGGGGTTTAGCACGGTACGCAGACACCTTGAAATACTTGTTCTATCGAAGGATCAGTCATCGCTTCTGTGCGATATCGTGCCACATGAACATACGGTGTTGAACCAATACCAGCGGCCAATCTCGGCGCCGGTCATACCGTCAATCATGGCTTTCCTGCCAACCTAACATCCCAATAGTCGTGACATTCAACTCGGACGAATTTCCAGGATGATACGTACCACATCTTGGAATACAATGTCAATCAACCCATCGTCGTGATGGGAGACAGGAAACTGCATGAATGACCTGAAGTGTATATTCAGAAAACGCTCGAGGTACTTTCGACTCCACCCACCGACAGGCGTATGGACCCTTGCCAGCAACCATGCCCAAGATGGGCTTGTCAAACGTTACCCAATTCCCCGAGTCCATCCGGTCAGCTTGCCCGTTATTGCTTGGTGTAACGTCGGACGCTAACGCAGGGAGTATAGGTTTCGCCGCATTCCGACGCGCATATACTGCATCCGCCATCCGTGACTTGTCCTGTTCCACAACATTTATAGACAACTCCATCTCGCACGTCTTGAGTGTGACAACTGAAAAACTCCAGTCAAGTACACTCGTTGGAGGAACAACAAGTTCTTACGTTCCCAAAGGTATCCCAAGACGAACCTAAGATCACCCATCCATCGGAGATACTCGGTGCCAATGTCAAGGTCCGCCAAGAGACCGACCGTCTGCGACATGAACGATATACGCGTTTGATCCCCTTGCGAAAACGAAAACAAGTCGATTTTCATCGATCGGCCTACATAAGGTCAGAACTGGACGCACATCGTCCAGTACACCAACACGCACCTTTGAGAACGTTGAGCGCAGCAGCACACGGATCTAGTCCATCATCCAGACCCAGTATATTCAGTGCAAGTCCGTTTCCAGACCCTGCGGGTATCGGGGCAATCGGGATACTAAACGCCTCCTCGGGTGTAGCGTGTTTTGCAAATCCGTTCAACACCTCGTGAATGAGTCCGTCTCCCGACACGATGACCAATGCGTCGTACGTGAGTTCTAGACTCCGTGCAATATCGAAGGCATGGCCAGCTCTCGTGGTGACTACGATAGATCTCAGTATGTTGCATGGGAACACAGGGTACGAAACCAACGCGTTACATCCAGGGTGCACCCCGCCGCTCGCAATATTGGCTCTACTTTTTGCGTGAAGATTTGGTGTGCCTTTCCCTGCACATCGTCGGTAGACGGCCAGCCACTAACGCAAATTACGTACTGGACCGCCATAGGGGTTAATAAGGACTTTCAAGAACTTTGCGGGCGATGCAGGACTGACGACTTGAAAGGATGAGTATAAGACAAGGTAAACCGAATCGGCGCAAACCTCGATATGCAACCTGGGTCAGTGCACGGCACCATTCCGTAGCCAAAACAATGTCATTCTCCGCGACATTACCCCTAAACTGCTTCATTTCAAATCCGTGCTTCTTTGTGTGGTCCAAGTACGACAACTCGACACGGCGGCCAGATACAGTGGCAGCAATGACATTGCGAATAGGAACCTCTGAATGTGTGTTTGACCAAGAAAAGAAATAGCCTGCAAGGGTATCAGCAGCGGTCGATCCAGAGCCATGAGGCTCGTGACGGAAGGTCAGCAAGTTATCTGTGAAAGCGAGGGCGACTGGACCATTGGACGTCTCGAAAAGCATCTCTCGGGAAGACTCGGGCATTGGAGGGTATCAAGTTAGTAGTCCAAGATGTCCCCGCGTATTTGATCCCGCGATCTTCGTCTCAGTCAGGTTTTGCATAGCAACGCATAACTCAAGTAAGTGTCCGGTGGCAAACGTTGCCCCTGATGTGAAAATGAAACTGCGCAGCTGTCCTTGACACGATTCGTGCCTGCAAATGAGCTATTGTAAGCCGGCGATCGGGAGAGTTAATGAATTCGAGCTCGGATCAATCGATCACACCTGACTCTGACAAACCCCTGAGACCCCTGAGGCTCCGAGATAAAAGCTTGACCGCCGAATGCACGAACAAAGCTGCTCGAGTTCAAATCCGTTGAATTCAGAAACACCTCATACTTACTATTTTTACTCCCGCCACCGAACCCGATCACGCCGGAGGAAGAAACACTGCCCACAACACACAACTCGTCGCGCCCCATACCACGCTCCACGTCACCCACACCTTCCCCCACTTTGGACGTTCCACCACCAACCACGCCGCCGCCCAATACATCACCGGTAACGACGGCAGTACCCTCAGCGCGATCTGTACATGAGCGTTGAATGTAAGGAGGAGGGTGAGTACGAGGGCATGGAGGACGTGTGGCAGCATCGAGGGTGCGAAAAAGAGCAGCGACAAGTCTCCCTCTTTTGATTTCGCGGTCTCTATCGAGAACCGGGCAAACAGCATTGGGTATATGTGTGGCAGCCGGGCCAGGTACGACCCACAAAAAGTGTACACCACCGCCAGCACCGGCATCGCCAGCACGAAATTAGGCACGTTGGACACCGTCCAGTACCGCAAGAACCCGACATCCCAGTACGCACGTTGGACGTGACCGTATATCGAAGGTACCCTCCTGTCGCACCACCCTGGTCCCGCGATGTCCGGCCCGGACGTACAAAAGTGGATGTAACCAGTGTAGTTGTGGTGCACGAAAGGCACGAGGGGAAGTGCAGTGAGCAAGATGGCGTAGATTACCCACCCAGGCGTGAGCTAAAAAAAAGCACGTGCAGGGATGAGATACCGAATATAACGTACACACAACTCACGAGATTATTTCGGCCAGAGAGATACGGCCCAATGAGCATCCCCCACACCACGAACCCAGCGAGGAACATCCCGTTCGACCGAAAGACGCTCGCAAGCGCGAACCACAACGACGCCACGAACCACTGCGAACGTGCGCATGCCCACATGCCCTGATACGAGCAGTAGGTGAAAAATGGCTCGCTATATGGCGCGAATCGAAGGGTAGCCGGGCTGCTGGACAGCAAAGAGAGCGCAGAGGCTAGGAACGCGGCAGAGGGTGAACCGAGATGGTGCAGTGATAGATGATAGAGTACATGGGTGGGATCAAGGGCCGCAGCAAGCAGGGCACCACCGAGGAGCGGTGCGGCCATGTCTTGAGAAGTGAACCCTAGGTGTGAGAGCAAGTGGCCCGACATACGCATAACGAACGGAAGCCCTGGAAAGAAGGCCCACGCGTGTTCATAGACATATCCTTGCTGTGCGACGTGTGCAAAGTGGAATGCATCCCAGCGAAGCAACGAAGAGATCCATGGTGGTAGGGTAGAGTTTAGCACGAGTCGAGGAGAACTGTCGAAAAGAGGCAAAAAGTATGTCGAGGATATGACGAGGACCGCGACGAGGACCCGAGTGAGCAGCGAAAGGATCGTCAAAGTTCGCAGGTGGGATTCCGTCTCGACCATGTACTCAGAACGAGTACTACACATGCTGTTGAGGCTGTACCGCACTATAAAGTACAATTCCAAGTAACAGTGCAATAACTTAAATCAATAATCTACGAAGAAAACTCGAACTAGTACATCGAGTCCACCTTGACCATCTAATGTATTTTTCAAAATACGAAGGTCATCTTCCTTGAATATCTTCGTGTAGCGCCCTCTTGTGAGTGCTGGGCTCAAGATAAGAGGTAACAAAGATACCCCCGGGAAATCTTTGAAATCCATGGAAAGCGGGAGCATGGCCGAGGGAAGCACATAGCTCATGGAGCTCTGGGGAGTATGAACGAGTAATATTGATAACCAGATCGCGGTCACCTTCCGCAGATGTACCGTAAAGTTGCATGTGGGAATGATCGGGAGGTAATTTTCCAGTGATCTTGAATCGGATAGAATACGAGGGTAGCTATCTGGGAGGTGATGGTTTATGACAACTCCAGGGAGGGAATTCGTATCAGTATCAGAGGATGTGTTGTGTCTTGCTGAATCCGAGTAAGCACGTGGGGTGCTGCAATAAAACCAGCGTGGTGTTAGAATGAATAATGAGAAATTTCCATAAAGGAGGATAATGGATGATCGTCAACCCAATGCCAGGGAATCTCGAACGCCGAACCAGGTCCGGCTTCTTTTCTGCTACGCTCGCGACCAACAGGCGGTACTGTGAACATAGCTGAGCGGTGGGAATGGCCTTGATATCCACTTTCGTTCCTGATTTCCACTAGCATGCACGGTATATGATCTTCCCCATAAGCGTAATGACCATCGCTTGTGCATGAATCGCTGCCAGTGATGGATGGATCTGTCAAATGTTGACCACCTAATACGGAGCCGAGGATCTTGTTGACGATGAGAGCAGCTTGTTGCCCTGTCTTCTCATTCTCATACATCTCTTCCGCAAACTCTTCAATGGTTTGATGTAGAGCTATTGATCCATCCATGCATTTCCAACTACGTTGGTCATCGTATTCGTCAAGAAACTGGCCAAAGCCACGACGTGTATAGTATTTCGATTGGCGAAATTTTGAAATCGAGAGCAGAAGGCATATCGTTAAGCGACCATCGAGAAAACGATCCGACATGTTTTTTTTTGCGTCCTGTAGTATGCTGAAGGCGTATAGCCTGACGGAGTCGTCTTTGGTACCTTCCGCGCTTTCTCAACGATATCCAGGGGTTCGTTGGCGTCTAAGCGCTGTAGGCGTTAATCAGTAAAACTGAGGTCAGGACAGGGATGCCCACTCGCTCATACTAGATACTTCCACAATGATACATGATCCACGCAAAGTAACTCGCCTTCTCCGCTGGCATTAATTTCATCAAGTTGTTCTGTGCTGCTATACGAGAATCAGTAGGCTGTAGTTGCTGGCAGGATGGACTGACATCAACCCGTCTCTCCTGTATGTCAGCAGGCAGGTCGGCCACAAGATGTTTCCTTGGTGCGCTAAGCCAAAATAATCTCTTTGCGCCCCAGATCCGGACCCAGAGGCGAAAAGAATAGCATGTAGGTGACAGAGGGTGAATACACGATGTTACAATTAAGAACTGCACGGAAGTTGTGAACAATTATGTGCAGATGATTTTCAAGAGGTGGTGGATGGAAAGCGGTCTCCAGAGATGCGTAAGGGGGCAACGGGTCGCCCATGTCGGACAGGGAGATCCGAGCATGGCGCAAGTCTTCCAAACGTACATCGGTAACCTTGTAGAGTCATGCATCAACCGAATCAAAGTGCAGCTTCTCACCCACCATGTCTCTGAGTTCATGGAGTGTGGTTTGAGACGGCACGCCTATCAAGAAAAGTCGATCCAAGAAAGATCCAGGAAACGGAGAGGAGCACTGAAGGTGGAATCGGACATCGTTCAGCATTAATATCGGAGAGATGAAAACAGAACCGTGACGGTGGCAGAGTGCAAAAAAAATAACGTCTCGGTTTATCGGCAGGTGGGTTTGAACACCTGTACCCAAAGGACATCTAAAACCGTGTGAGGTCAAGGTGCAAACGGATCCATGTTGTATTTGAGAAACAGCTTGAAGTTTAGAGGATTCGCAGTTTCAGTCTAGCCGGGTAGTACTAGTAGTACTAGCCCGAGGCGTGTGGGACTCAAAAATTCACCAACTTACAAGCACAGCCTATGTCAGTTTTATTTATATCAACTTCACAGCAGGTTTCTCCTAGCAGCGTCTGCTTTACCGCAAGCCACTAAAGTGACGACATGGTTGACTCTCCACAAGATGTATACGCGAAATGTCTTCCAAACGATCGTGGATATCCCTTGCGGTTTCCTGAACCGGGCAGCACACTCCCGACGAGTTACGAACGAGACGGACTCCAGATCGGGGACGTTGGCTATGTCAGCCCTAGGGGCAAATTCATTGTTCTTTTCAACGTAACCTATGATCCAAATCATGCTGTTAATCGAAGTCCCGGTGTTCCTCGCACCTTCAATCCAATTGCACTAGACATCGATCGCGACGTTGATGTCACATCCAGTGCTGCATCTCCTGGTTGCGTTATCAAATCCCCTGGCATAAGCCACGTTTCGGAGAGGTAATTCCACGAGAAGGGTGTGATACCAGGCTAATATGCTT
>JBBPTX010000161.1:0-55508 GCA_038094595.1 Pulveroboletus aff. annulatus
ACGACTAGGATAGGCGGACGTAGTTATCTTATGTCAATACACCCCGTTCGTTTTAAATTCCAGACATCGAGCAGAAACTGATGTCAACGGACTTGAACTCTAACTCATATGGATCACAAGAGATCACTTCAAGCACAAGACAGTCCGTGTCGGGACGAATACGAGCAATCGAGTGTTGATGTACAGAAAGATTGTGATACAACACAGGAAAAAACCGAGGGACTGGGGGTCGAAGCTAATTATTATAGCGTATTATTGATGATTTATTTGCTATCTTTGCTAATGCTGTTGGTAGAGTACATCGTCCAACTGTCCAAATACCATTCAAATGCTGCGCGCGCATCCCCAAGGAGCGTGAATAGTAATGCCCGTTCTCTTGCAGATAGTAACGTATCCTCCCCCTCCCCATCTATGGTCAACCGGGACAACGACACATCATTAATGTGCATGAGTTGCTCCAAAACTTTGTCCATCCATCTCTTCCACACTCCGCGGGTAGTATTGATATGTGGGAGGCATGCCTGCAAGATTTCGAAGCGGCGGTCTTGCCCCTCCTGTGTACAAGAGTCCTTGACATCGTAAAAGAGCAACAGGCACACCAAAACCGCCATTGTGGGCCTCGTCCCGGCACAGAACCGATGTATCTGTGGGCTTCCAAGCGTCCGAAAGAGTAGCTTTGCTTGAATTTGTTCCGTGTCGAACGAGGAGAGGTAGTAGTTATACATCCACGACGCACTGAGAGAGACGACAAACATGATCTGGCCAAACAAAGTTCCCTGAGGGATGAGAAGAAGCTGAAGGATGAATTGTGTGGTGAATAGGAAAAGGCAGACGACGCCAACTGCAGAATGGCTGTGGAGGCTGAGACGGAACCTGTCTTTTGTCTCCAAGTCGATGTCCAATTCGAAACGCCCCTTCGTGATAGCGTTTACTCCCGATTCATTTCCTTTGATTACCACCACACTATCCTCTGCGAGTAGTATTCCGGGCGGAGGATCCGCCGCCGAATTCCGAACGGACCCCTTGATGACGAGTCTTCCCCTACCGATCACAAAGGTGGCCAAGCCACTGGAGACGATGCCAAGTATGATCATGGAGAAGCTACACCAATCGTAGATCAGTGCGCACATGATGCAACTCGCGACGCTAATCGTGATCGGTAAGAAGGCGCCTAGGGCGTGGGTGAGAGGGAACCGTTGGAGAGGCACGTGATAGTCGAAGGGGTCCATGACGAGGTATGCAACGTCAATCGGGTTCGTCAACCTGCCCGGAATCATTACTCCTTTCATCTCTTTGCTCCGCTTCACGGTGAGGTATGCCAGATGTCCCGTGTGCATCGTAGTCCCGGACAGGGCTGCGATGTAATTAGGCCCTGTTTTACCATCAAGTCCTAACCCCATCAAGACGGGTGGTGCATTTCTGGGTGGAAATAATCCATCCCAGACGCGTGTTTTTGCCATCCGTGCAAAACGCGCAGCGAAGGAGAAAGTTCCAGGACAGTTATACCATCCAAGCCACCGCCTGCCTTCATAGAGGTGGACAGTAGCCATGGCGGAAATAGCTTCTTCACCGCCAAAAAAGCTAGCGATACCGGACAAGTTGAGAGTGAATTGAGAATCCGCGAGCGGTACTCCAAGAGGTGGCATCTGAGTCGGTTACAGAACGGAGTACGCGAATGATCGATTAATGATCCTTCTTTCTTATCCGCAACCATTAAGTACTACTACCTGAAGGTGAAGCAGCCAATTGTAGATAATCTCAGTGTTTGAAACTCACCCGGCTGAGCTCACCCTGAGGCCTCATCACCACAGTCTGGACAGAAAAGGAAAGAACATCACTTGATCGTGCCAGGAAAATTTGGTGCCTAGTTCGATCAAGTCGGAGCCACTGTACTTGGTCCGAGAAATCCACAGGCTGTTATATACCCCTGCGTGCTGACATCATGACCGATCCGAGTTGAATCCTAAGAAGGTCGCAGTATTGAAGGGCCACTCGTACTAGTACTGGCAGATTCGGATTTTCACAGTCCGACCGGCGGGCCGAACGTTTGCCAGTGGATGCGACGATTCTCAGAGTATTGCTAACCCAACTATCCTCCTACCTGCGAGTTTAGGGACTAGTAGACGTTGAGCCAAAGACGGATCGCGCGGAGTCGGAGACGGCCACAGATGCATGAGCAGACAATGCAGAGGCACGACAGTTGGTATGTTTCCTACCACTGGCAAAGCTGACTGACAACTTGAACAACGACTTGGTACGTAGATTCTGCACAGGGGACAATGGCGGTCCGGCCTGAGGTTATTGTACCGGTCCACAACTTGCGCAAGCTCCGAGTCCTAAGTTACTGCTTACCAGCCACATTCCCCACGAGCGTTGACCACTACCATGTTTGGCTACATTGAAGTACATGGAAGGGTCCTAGTAGGCTACAGTCTCAGGCTAGGGAGCCTGATGAGCGCCCATAGTCGATTTCATTTCGCCAAGGCAGGTAAGCTCAAGTTAACTTACAACATGGCAATTGCCCGAGGGCCTGCTTTTACGTAGCTGACGGTAATAAAATTTAATCAAGTCGTTCTTATCGGCATATAAGACGCCATCTTCTTGCCTGCTTTTCCCCCTTACTACATCGTTACCCACGAGACGCCATGTCTTCTGCTTTACAGGTCGCCTTGACCAGTGTTCAGCAAAACAACTATGTGTCCCGTATGCACGTCTTCAATCAAGGGTCCATTAATATTAACTTTTTTTTGCAGTTGCCATCATTACTGCCGTAGCATATGATTACGGTGAGCTATTGTCTACCATCGATGAACTCTTCCAATATGCACAACGCGCTAACTTACATGCCATTAGTCCTTACATTCACAAAAGAGGTATGATACCACATATGCTGTGCATTGCATAGTCTTTATTACTGATAATCCATATAGATTGAATACATCTGGGTTAGTGAAAAACCCATTTATAACTTGGTACGTTCCTAAAATGACCACAGGACAAGCGGTGGACCTCGGTTTCAACATTATTCATTTTCGTGTGTATCAGACTTTCATAGACTGTCTCACAATCTGACCTTATGTTATAGGTTCGTTACTGTGGTCTTTACTGTCTCATGTGAGTCTACTGTTTGTAAACCATGCATTGAATGTTGATAGTTTTCCAGCCTTCCTTCCCTTGGTATGTCCGGTATCCAAATGTGTGGTTGATCGGAGCTTGACCCGACTTGAGTTGGAAGCACATTCATACCTGGCCCTGCCAAGGTATTCTTTTCTGTCATCGGCGACTAATAAATGTACTGATGTGTGACCATAGGCGTATGTATTCTTCCTATTCTCTTTCCATGGCTTTCCGTTGGCTGATCTATTCAACAGTTGTGGGCACCCACACAAAACGTTCACCGTATACCATACTCATGGATGCTTCTAAGGTGAAATAATCAACATCATTTATGGATGGGCGTTTCTCCTGTTTCTCGGTGCAGCCGATTGTGAGTCGATAAGTCAGCTTACAAGAGGGCCCGAGACAATGATGACCACTGCAGTCGTGATGATCCTCCGCGTGTGGGCGATGTACAATCAGTCGAGGTTAATCCTCGCCATTCTCCTTACGCTGTTTTTCCTCGAGGTGTTCTCCACTCTCATCGGTGTTATCGTCTACAGCAATCCGGAGCGTCTTTCGGGTATGTGGATACGGGCTAAACAAGAGGTATATCGCACTAACCTGTTATCACCTTCGTTCGTCACGCGTCACCCCGCAGCGGCCATCATCCAAATACAGGATGTTTCATTCTGCGTGGTACAACCCAATTCAGTCATCTGGACGAAAGTGAGTGTGATCTTCCAAAGCGTGCACAACACTGTGTTGTGCTTCCTCGCGGTGGCCCAATTTGTGAAGCAATCGCATCACATGTATGGTACGACGAAGCGGTGGCAACCCAATCGATATGTGACCTTGTTCGTCAAGGAGGGCATCCTTTACTTCTTTGCGTACGTTTCATCTCGCAAACAGACAATTGTTGGAAATAATGTATTCCGTTGCTAGCATGCTGCTATTCGATACTATCGATGTATTGGGTACTGCAGGACAGATCCCAACAGGTGGATGGCAGTTGGTACTGACGACCATCCTGGCAAACGTGCCCGTGTACACGCTCACACCGCGGTTCATCATCAGCATGCGTGAGTTGTACGCACGCGATATTCAGAGTGACCATGCGAGCGGAATCGACACTTGTTTTGGCTTGTCGACGCTGTACGATCACGACGTTGGTGGGATAGGGATGGTGTTTGCGGATGGGCAGAATGAGGAGATGGATGATGCAATGTAGGCTGCGAATGCTGGACACGTAGTAAGCCTGGGGGCAACAACTTGAATGACCATGCTTTCTCCACAATAATGGTCCATTGCCTCTCAGAGCTTAACATACCCGCAGAAAGGAGCATGTACTGGTTAAATTTGACTTTCTGATACCATGAGCGCACGCCAAATGCTCCGGCGGGGCGGCCCGGGCCGACGTCCAAAAGTGTCACTTGGGAGTGGAACAGCGAAGTACACAGGATCTAGTTTTCCTCACGTACATTCCGCCCAATCGAGCTGCACAACCGCACACACTGAATCATTCCCCGTGTTGTTCAGCATCATCAACATCACGCCGGGTTGCAATGAGTTTAAATCCACCAGGAAGATGGTAAATAACGCTCACCGTTTCGCCGTCAAAGTTGCGCCCATAACCCCCATGTGCACACTTCACATGCCGTGACGTTTGAGGTAGACGAACATCGATATCCCCGCTATTATCGTCACTCACTGTGGGGACAATCATGTTTGCGGATGAATGCGGAGCGGATCGACGAGTCGGCGGACCTCGAGGAGATACCAAGTAGGTTTGGCCGACAGAGACGGAATGGCCAAGTATGGGCGCCCGTACTTTCCTCGAGGGGAATGGATGCGGTCCAGATCTCTTCAACGTGAGGTATGTGTTTACGTCGTCCGTAACCCCGAATAGACCGGGGGTGAGGGGTCCCCAAATATGAGCACGACATGAAAACCGCCAAAAGTTAATGTGATACGGTGACCCAATGGGAGATGCGGGTTTTGGTCGGGCAAGACAATGTATACACAAGTAAGGTCCAGCTGGGTTGGATATAAGGAACAACTTCAAACCGTAGACCACGACCTGCCCGCATGCGACGAAACCGAGGGATAAGATGCCACAAGGGGTATTTCATGCTAGGGCATCCGCAAAAGAATGTGCGCAGCGCCGAGAAACAGACTAGAGCAAGTAGTTAGTGGCCCATCCCAGCCTAGGTCCGCGTCGACCTGCACCTAAAAAGGACGCCGCGCGCCCACGAAGCAGTGCCAGTGTCAAACGTCAAACGTCAGCGCCGACACCACACGATTCCTAAGCGTATCACGATCACGACGTGTCAAAGACAACAACAAGCCTCATGACGTACCCACATACAGCCTAGCACAATCAGATAGGAACGGTGTCGTAAAAGAGCGTAGCGTCAAGATCGTATGAGGACGTTTCCAGCAGGTAAAAGCTAAAAAAAACACCCTTGATGAGCACAGCCCTGCACGTTCGTGAGCAAGCAGTCTCCTACCTCATCGGACAGGGCAAGTGAATAAGACGCCCATGGATTGGCGCTCGCATAACTACCTACAAACGATCAGATTCCAGCTCGTCCCTGTGTACAACTTGCTTGGCGCCAGATCACAAGTAACGACGGTGGTCGTCAAAGCGCCGGCCGAAGAATCTTGCGTGATGCAGAATCGTTCATCTGGAGGCTGTAACAAGAGTTAGCACTCCCAAGAAGTTGAAAGTTTTGAATTGACGGAGGAAATATGAGTACATCGTGGACAGAAAGAGATGGTTAACACAGCCTGGCCAAGCAGGTGAAAAAGCGAAAGACAGAGAGACAAAGACAGAGAGATAGAGAAACAAAGATGAATAACAGAGAACAAGGGGAAGCAAGTAACCAAGATCCCGAGGAACGATTCCACGCTAATGACGAGGCATCGTTCTATATTAGGGGTGACAACAAAAAAGAAACTGGCGTTCACAGAGACTCATTGAGCGTGTAACCAACACAAGAAATCAAGCGAGAAAGCTGGATAATAAGGATAGAAGCTCGACGAACGCGTCATGAAAGTTAGATAAATAAACACTGGGGTCCTCCGTTCCACATTCGTAATTCGTGCGCATGGCATGAGCATGAGTAGTTCCATGCATTGCTAAGACAACTGAATAGATTACTGCTGCCGCCGCCGTCCAGCTGGATGAATGGTTGATACAGATGTAGATGATACAACAATTGTTCCGCGTAAAGATTGATTGCCGAATAAGCGTTGAAAACTTGACGCGTTAGATGGCAGAATTTGGTCTCCGGAGATTAGCGAGTAGAGAGGTCGATACTTGCTCCCAAACTATTTCCGGTCTTCTCGTGTCGCAATCCGTCAGTATGAGAATAAGGGGCTGTTAAATGGTGGTGACGGAGCTGCTCTTCTTCAAAAAGTTTCCGACCCAAGTCTGTGCGTAGATTTGCGCCTGATCCCGACTTCAATGAAATCGCAGAGCGCGGTACAGTAGTCCCTGCTGGCGAGGGAGAAACGTTTATAAAATCGTTCAAATTAAAAGGGATATTGCCGGGTGTTGGAGGAGCTTGTGGATCCCTGGTAAAAAGTGTGTCCATTTGTCCGGATGGCGACAAAGGGGCCGGAAGTAACTGGGATGGGGGAGAGGATGTAGATGCAGGGGTCGGGGGAACCACAGTTGGCTCCATGGGTGCAGCAGGGGCCAATGGCCCCGTTCCATTGCTCGCGGTATCGAGACGATGCGACTCGGTCATGGTCTGGGAGTTTTGGTTCCCTGACAAAGTGTCGATAGCGAGGCTGCTCTCACTCCGCAAAGGACTTCTCCCACCGTCACTTCCAGGGAAGAGTACTCTACCCTTTGTGCGGCCACCGCCTAACGCCCGGAACGCAGCCAAGTCCTTCGCATCCCTGTCTCGCGCCGTGGTGGGGCGCACTGGGGATGGAGATGTGTGCAAATATAACATCAAGTTTGCCGCCTCTTCATCGTCAGCTCGCGGGGTAGAGTAAATGCCATCATTGCCCGCTCGTGGCGGAGTAGCGGCCCTGGCAGCAGAGGAAATAGAGAAAGAGGATTCTGCTGATGGCAGTAAAGAGGTGGGAGCCGAGGTTGTTCGGGCCGAGCTTTGTGCGTATTGGGAGAGAGAATGGAATGAACCTTCGGAGCCGGCAGACAAGGAAGAACGAGGGGACGACGCGCTGGCAATTGATGGACGTGACTGAAGAAGCGAGGTGAGCGTGGCAACAGCCTTTCTCTCCACATCCGCCGCATCCTCCGCGGATTGCTTCTGCTTTCCTTTGCTTCTCTTTGCCTTGACGCGCGAGGCCTCCTCCCTTCGGCTACGCGACTGAGCACGTGTGCCTTCTGCAATACTGCGTACTGCAGGTGTCAAGTGGTTTCCCCGGTGCCCTGAACGTGGACGAGATCCGGCTGTCGAACGAGACGGGGCTTGCACGGGAGGGTCAGCTGAATTGTGCACTGTGCGTGCTTGCTTCAGTGGGGGAGGTCCGAGAAGAGCGGTATAAAGACTCTGAGGCGAATTAGAGGAAGATGATGTACCCGTGGGATAGTAATAAGAACGTGAGGGAGCGGTGGTCGACGCGGCAGGGGAAGAAGCAGCGTCACCCCTGCGTGTCGGGGTGCCCTGCGTAGCAGGGTTGTTATAATAATTGTTGCCCCCCGCAGCCTTGCGCTTGGTACCGATCAAGCGAGGGGGGGCGGTCGACATGGCGTGTGTCTTGGCTTCAAGATCGTTAAGTGGGATATGCGGGATGTTATGGGCTGCTTTGTATGACGCATAAGACAGACGGGCGCGCAGGCCACGGACGACCTGGGGGGGTGAGACAGGGGAAGTCAGCGGGTGTGATTCGAATTGGGGGCACATGCGTGTGCAGCAAAGGCGGGCAACACAACAAACAGCCCACCAGCACTTGTCTGGGACGACAAGGCTGGCAGAGTCGCGACACGGCGGGGTGCCAACGCGTCTGGTGGTGCGCGGGAACACGGAGACTCACGACAGAGAGCTCTGCGCTGGCCAAAAATTTTCGGATGGCTCTTTCTCTGTCCTCCCTCTCCAGCGGGTCCATCTCTGTCGAGACAGACGGGCTATGTGGCCCCAATGGGGGCGACGCAGAGGTCACCGAGGAGGACGGGGAGACCATTGGCGCGCGTCTGACTTGGTATATGTACAAAATGTAGCAAGATAGACAAGTGCACGCTGTTGCGGGGGCGGGGCCAGCAGTGGTCGCTGTCGGGGACGGCGATGGACGCTGTGTGAAATGGCGAGGAGCGCGTTAGGGAGAAGCCACGCGCGACGCGCCCGGCCTTATTCATCCTGATTCCCACGCTTTTTATACCCAGAACGTTCCGATTATATCCTAAAGGTACATGACCTCCTCAAAGTTAAAACTGACCACCATGGCTTGTGCTGGCCAGGCAGGGTCATCGATGGACGCATGCTAAGCTGGCCTGTAACGACCGGGCGGTAGTGCCGGTCACACCCAAGCACCAGGAGTAAGCCGGACAAATTAGAAGGGTGGGATCCGGAGTTCACGCGGAACGTACAGGTTAATAACCCATCTTGGGATGAGCGAGCGTGATATCAGCCCACGAGGACCCATATCAGATGATCTCCTCCATCAATGGCGCTATCCCAGGGGTGCGCCACTCGCCCTAGAGGCCAGTCTTTGCGCGCGATGGGCAGGCATGCAGCCAGATCTATCTGTGGTGGGTTCTATCTCATCCCAGTACCATCGTGGCAAGAACCCAACGCGATCATCGCCCCCCACATCATCCACTCCCAAAGCATCAAGTTGGGCAACAGTAATGCCTACCTTGGGCGCGAATGTCACGCGCCAGACGTCCTTCCCCGTGTCCGCAGGAAGGGTGTCGTCCAGAAACGATAGGAACTTGTCTCCCCAATCCAGGCAAATGAGGGGATCCCACCCTCCAGGTCTACCCCGAACGGATCGGGGGATCTCGACGGTTCGGAACGATTGTGTCGTCATCAGTTGCCCTGATGGCTTGCGAAAACCAACGACGATTTCCTGCCCCGTGAAGTGATTAGCATGCTATGGCAGAACTTGGATTAGCGTACTGGCACCCCGAGAAGGAAAGACTGCAGATAAAATTTGAGGAGCTTTCTAGACGAAGTTGAGCGGTCTGTGAGATAAATCTGTGATTACACACTTTTCAAATCTGGTCTCATCTGAGGACCCCCGGATAGTCAGAGATGTCTTCAATTCGACAAAGTTTGCCGTGCTTCTAGTGTATTTTCCTGTATCAACAAGTTGTTATTGAACCATCGAGTCCACGACAAGACAACATAGCACATAAAACATACCACGAACACAGTCAACCTCGCCCCCAATAACAATCCGGCGATCGCGGAGCTTTGTTTTTACGACGCTACACCATTGAACGTTGGTATTGACGTCACCGCCCCAACCATGGACTTGCGATGACGCGTTCTCTCGACGGCCGGGGGTCGAAGTTGTGCAGTACGATTCAAAGGCATAACCATAGTACGATTGACGCCGCTGGCGAGGCTCCATGTCATTTCTGAGGACAAGATCAACATTTCACCATGGTGGGAACAAGTCTCTTACTTTTCTTTGAGCTTCACTTCGGTCAGATGTTCCTCAAAGTAAAAGGTACCACCGACCCTCATGACATTTAGTTCCCAACCATCTCTTTCTTCGTGAGGTGCTATAAGTATCCTCTCTCACAAGAGTAGGTGAAACGAATATGGAAGAGGAAATAGCTGATCTCACTTGGTCATGACCCCTCTCCAGCTCATGACATGAATGTCAGGTGCTTTGGGCTGGGACGATGAAGGCCCTTCAGACAAGCCTTTTTTGAACCTTGACCAAGCCTGCAACAACGCGTCCAGTCGGCCACGTTCGTCAGGCCGTCTAGTCCACCTATCGTAGCCGTAGCCAAGGTCAGCACCAATAGGAGGATCAATGAAATAGCGGAGCGCAGAATCATTGAACTCGAGGACGTGTTCTGGCGTATACGAAAAAGTAAGCAATTGAGTTGGTTGTTGAAATGGCGGTGGTTTAGAAGGTGAATGGGCAAGACCTGGGTAGGACAATGTGATACCAGCAGGTCGTTTAGGCAGAGGCGAGCAATCTTCAAGCTCTGCATCAGCTGCCTTTCGTTTCTGTGCCATCAAAGCATTCCTGTTAATGTTATCGGTTCGAAACTCGTTTGTTGATTTCCAAAGCCTTCGCCAAATACAGCCACGTGACAACACATCTCGATGACTAATCACTAGCTGAGTCATCAACTTGATATGACCAACTTGAAATTTCCAAGGACCTGAATGGAACAAGGAAACATGTTCCACAGCATGCCTGAAGCATTCGGGCACTCGTGTCTTGGCACGAATTGAATTGTACAAGGCAATGCTATTCTATGAAACAACATGCCTAAATGGAAACAATGGCGTAGTTGTAACCTCAACTCGTGCCTCTGCTTACACTAGACCGGTACCACAATAACAGTGGATCAGGAAGCCTGAAACTCACGGGGAAAGGAACGGCTTCAAGCCATCGGTCGCCTCGTGTTCTCCTCGAGGATTGGATGCATTACTCTTATCACCCGCAGGTTTACGCTATCCAGCACGACGTGACTCAACGGCCCGACTCGCCACGATACCGACGGGGAACTTGAAACCCAAGTTAAGCTTGTTGTTTTGCGCTAATTTGAACGAGGCCCATGATGCCATTGCTAGACAGCTCGACGTCGATGCGTAGTGACATACAAAACCGTTGCCATTGGTCGGCAACACGGTGGACACGAATTACTGTAATTTCACGCGCCGTCAAGCGTGCATTCGAACAGCCGGTATGATGTTGCCCATTCGAGCAAACGCCCATCTCTTCTTCGAACCCCGAGTATTTCCGCATCCCTTGCGGTGAATGTCCAATTTACCATTCCTCGGCCTTTGGATAACACGGATAATCATTCCAGCATTTTCAGGATCATGCCGGAACGTCGGGCTCGGGATTTCAACACCTTGGCTCTCTCGAGCCGGATCACTTTGCGAAACGACACCACCCGAAGCTGCGGCGATGCTCCCTCTTGCACTGCCAGTGACCTCATCACACGGAACACGATTTTAATGCATGTCTTACGCCCCCATGCTTACTCGACCCTTTCATAAGCCACTACAGGTATTAAGCATGGCACCCCTTGCCCGAACCAGACTTGCTTCCACACCTTAACGAACCCAAGATGATCTTTTGTGCGTACCACATTACCCTGCGCGTACTGCTGAACCTGACCACCCTCCTTCAGTTTCCAGAAAGACAAAGCCGACTGCCACTCTCCCGCCCGGCTGGCCCTCGCCATACCACAACAAATGCTCCCAACCTGATTGCATCTTCCCCAATAGCCCCCAGACCGTCAAGGGCGTCTATCCATGTCGCGGTGTCCCCGGTGGCTTCTACTGTGAAGGCACCTACAAGATCTCCTCCTCCCACGCACAAGACACAGAACGTTATCTCAAGGAGATGTCCATGGCGCGACGCGCCGCCGAGGAGGAACTGCGGAAGCGAACGGTATCCGAGATGCGCAGACCTGATTCTAATCAGCGTCGACGGGGGCGAGAAGCCTCTGATTATTCCATGACAGACGACAGGAGACATGCCACTTACGTGCCCCCTCCGAGTCGTGCCGGCCATGCCTCACACCCTTCTCGGCCTAGCGAGGCTTCAGGGCGCCCGCCACAACTCCCACTCAAACGACCATCACACTCTGGGTACCGACCCTCGACTTCTCAGGTCGAGGCAGAGTACATTACAGATCAGATCATGATGCATCTCTACCCAGAACGACGGATTCAACCAAGATGGTGAGTTGTCATCTTCCGCACCCCTTGTCAGATCGGTGACTCATCAGATGACCTTGACTCAGGATATAACTTTACTTACATGACTCGGATATAGTAACGATTTTATGCATCGCATTCAGCACGACACGGTCATTGACTTATTTTATTGTACAATAGACTAGCATGCATTTAACTTAGCACACAATCGTACTGGACTATCATACGTTACTGTACCTGATCACGAGAGAACAGCTGGTCTGTTTTTAGCAGCACGCTGTGTCGCCACGGGCTAGCAGAAGTGGCCTAAACCTGAACTAGGGTGTAAAGGCAAAGTACCCAAAATTTGAAACTATGTTAAAGTACACAGCATAAGCCTGAACTCGTTCCATACATTGCTATACTACTCTGTGTTGATCAACTCAGTGGTGGCAGCGCCATGTCATCCATCCTGTGTATTTCAGACATCGACTTCAGTTTGTTGAACAAGATGCGCCGCTCGGGGAGACCTTGGCGTGATCGAAAAAGGGAACGGTTTGGGGTGGCTATCGCGCGCCGTCATCAGTACCAACACCCAACACCACCATCATCCACTCACATGATTACACCCGGGGTGTATTCGGGTACCACAACAATATCGCATCCTTGTTCATCCTTTGCCTTGCTGACGTCAAACACCGCCAAAACAGATACCATAGCTATCCAGACGGATGCTTCTGCCAAGTATTTCCCTACGCAAATCCTGTGCACACACGAAACGCGATGCGCTCGGTATGTTTTCCGAAATCAGCACTGCATGACGCACCTCCGACCAAAACCGAATTGTTGCTCGCCAATATCTTCCGTGAGGCGTCCCTTTTTATCGATGAACCGTTCGGGCATGAAGCGCATCGGATCCGGATACTTGCGTTCGTTGTGCGTCATCGACCTTTGTAGGTACTCAGCCAAGAGGTGTCACGTCACCGATCGTCGACGTACCAAATGTTTGCAAATACGATCGTGTCTATCCGAATCAGATCACATATTATCCGTGCTTTCGAGAATCAACGTCACCTCCTTACCTTTTGGAATGAAGTACCCCTCGTATACGTCATGCCCAGTTGTCATGTGCGGTACCCCTGTAAGCCAATCCCGCGTCAGCACCACCTATCCCAAGGCGCAAAAAGGAAAAGGTGACTCTACCGAGTGGAGTGACCTGGCACCATCGCAGGACTTCGCGATACATCGCTTCGAGGTAGATCATCGACGGGCGATCCGAAAAGTCTGGCATCCTGTTTCCTCCAGTGACACGATCGATTTCAGCCTGTGCCTTCTTTTGCACGTCTGGGAACATGACCATCGCCATCATGAACGCCGACAGCGCGGAAGATGACTATGATCCTTGAGCCTCGAGTGTGGTCAAAACGTCATCCGACTCACCGTCTCGACCGCAGCTTGAGTCAAGAAATGTCACCAAAACTTCAACAGCAAAGGCATCCAGGTTTATTTGAGACAACGCACCCGCATAGGTCGTCCCCGCGACGGACTTGATCACGACTTCTTCCTCATTATTCTCGATCATCTCCGACACCATCGAATGTGGCGCAATCCCTTTCGTCATCTGCTTCTGCACGAAATCGAACGGCAAATCTCTCAAATCACGCGTCAGCTTTCTGCATTTCTTGGCGTAGTGTTTGAATCCAGTGCCGGGGAACCACTCGGGTAAGTGTTGTACTATTTTTATCGGTTCTGTCATTAAACGGAAAAAAAAGAAAGGCGAAACGGGGGAGACACGCACAAACAGGGAATGTGTTTACCAGCGCAGCACCCGGAAAGAAACAATTCGTCAACATCTCACTCGCTCGATCTGCAATCGACGCAAACAAGTCGTTCCTCGGTGCCATCTCGTACCCATACACCACCGTCATGATTGTCGATGCCGTAAACCTGTTCGTGCGTATGCTCAGACATAGACCTCCAACCGAAGCAGACTTACGTTCGTAGGTGAACCTCCATTTCGTCGGGGACTTGCAAGATGTTTCGAACGAGCTGGTGTACCTTGTTCAGCTGGATATCCCGATAGTTGAGCATCGCCTTTTGGTTCAACGCGTGGTGCATCGCTTTACGATGTTTCCGCCACGACGCGCCGTACGGGATGAACCCGACGTTAAACTCCCATCCCATCCTGAGGTCCAGTGGGTTAGACTCACACTCAGAGAAAGAGATGACATCGCACAATGTCACCATGGGCACCTGAGGTCGATCCGAATAGTTTTGCGACCGCTTGTCCAACAAGTCTTCTGCAACTTTTTCGGAATTGATGACCAAGATCTTTTGGCCGAGGATCTCGAGGTACAATAGGTCACCTAACGCGCGCATCTTGGTTGAATCACCAACACAGGAAGGGGCAAGCACACGTACCATACTTCTTGCTCCATTCTGCATACGTCAACCATTGCGCACCGAGGTCCTTGATGCCAAAGAGATTCCCGACGACCGGGAGGCGAGGTGGCCCGGGAGGCAAGGGCAAGCCCTTTGGATTCTCCCGTCTCTTCTTGATAAAATTCCTCATTAAGAGGAGACCTACGACGAAGATCGGAATGACTGTGGTGAGATGATTCAGTGGATACATGGCGTTAGGGAAAAGCAATCTGAACCTGGTCAACTCATCGCCAGGGAGTCTATATAGCGAAAAAAAAGGCCATGACGAAAGAAACGAGCACCTTTCCTCTCTGCGCCCATGTCTCACCCAGGCGAAATGTATCACTAACAACCAACGCCACACCTGTGAGACATCCAATGTTGCAGTTGAAATCATACCCAAAAGGTAGCACATGAGGACAATGTCTCATCAAGAAAGCGGTACAGCAAATGAGAGGTAGACAACGATAACGATACTATACAAGGTGGTGGTGAGTCTGTATAGCCGGTCTAAGATCTTAATCAAGTTTGGGACGGCACCGCTGAAACTACTACGCCACTATGCACTCTTTTGGTAAGGCGGTCCCCGTCATCCATGGAGCGTTGGCGCTTGCGACCAGTCGATGTCTGAGGAACGATGAAGTAGTGCTCGATGGGAGGTCCGTTGGACTTGGGTAGCGTATTGGGCTGTGCACTAGCGGTAGCCGATGTAGGACTGGTTGGATTGGAGTGGACGAGCGACTCGATCGTCATGGCTGGTGTAGCAGGGTCTTTGCCCCTCTTTTTGTACTTGATTGCCTACGTTAGATCCAAGACATGAATGAAATTAATGACACGACTACTACTTACGGTTTCCAGCTCCGGTTTCCCCCGCCACTTGGCGACAGCCTCACAGAAACGGACTGCAGCTCGTTCGACGGGCTCGGCAGGGTAATGCCACGCTAAATCTTCCATGTGTGTCGATAGATCAGGGGTTAGTGCTGGAATGGCGTAAAACTAGTGTTCACATGCATGAATGTGGCAGACAGGGCATACCGAAGCGAGAAGCGCTCACCCTCCGCAATCGCTCGTTCATTTCAGCTTCGAATTCGGCCTCTGCATCTTCCCTACGTGGTACCAGGCCGTCTGCCATGGCACTTAACGAAGGGAACATAATTTGTGCTGCTTCTTTCAAGGTGGGAAGGTCGTCCGGTTCAAACCACTCGAATATCAAGTCTGCCTCGTCTTCGTCAATGTGGGACGGATCATCTGACATGCCCAGTCCGACAGAGAGTAGACAGGAAGCGGCAGCGAGGCCCCTCCATCCACCAGTGAGGTACCCTTCTAAAGCAGCACGGGTAAGGAGTCCCGCAAACAACATGTACCATGCTCTGGACGGCCGTAGGGGACTCGTTTCGCTCTCCAATAGTGCCTTCCGAGCGGATTGTGGCGACTGTGGTGACGCAGAAGGCAACCCGCCACTTGACCTCTCTCCCTGAAAATCGCGTTCATACTCCTCGTCTCCCAGCTCCTCCCCCAACTCCATTGCAACAAGCGCTGACAAGCGCAAAAACCGAGGAATCAGTTCAGAGAGGCGTGTGTTCCCAGCGCCGGCACCTGCGTAACCGGCATCCTCAGCATCCTGCTGAAGCCACTTGGACTTTCTGCGCAGTACGCTACCATTGGCCCCGACGGAATGAGCAAGTCCGGAACCGATGCCACCGCCTTCTTGCCAACCAGTGATGCCGCCACCGCTCCCACCCATACTTTTTCCCGACCCAATCTGGGGAGGAGGACGAGACGTGATCTCACCACCCCATGCGTTTGCTCTTCCCTTCACTGGACCTCCTGGTGCTTTAATTGATTGTTTGGCCTCAACACAGATCTCACATCCGGTGTGCAAATGTCTTGGGCAGCGTAGAGCAGGAGGGGAATTTGCTGTAGAGGGGTCTGCACCTTCCATATAAAGGGAACGAACCCTGTCGCTCCAAACAGGCTGCGTACCCGGCTGCATAGTAGGTAGCTGTTGAGTACTTTTCTATAACAGCACAGGCAATGACGTACAATCCGTTGCGCTTGCACAGTTCCGGGATATGTCAATGGTTGTACGCTCAAGGTGCAAGATACGGAGGAAATAGGGAGGAGCGATGGGGGAAGCACACCACCCACTACTGTGGACGACTGACTTGTGCTGGCGGAGGGATGGGGCGAGTGGTCCTGGAGCACTAGTGACCCATCTGAGGAGAGGGACTCTGCAGACTCCCTTTTTGAAAGAGAATTAGAAACAAAGATTGGGGGTGGATGGTGGTGAAGCCGATATGGGGCTACTGGCACTTGACGGGCGAATAGATCGTTGATGACCGTGCCAAGAGCAAGACGAAGCCGAACTCCATTCGGCAACGTATGCGGGTGGGATGCCTTTGTTAGAGGCTGGTGCTCGCGGCGCTTGGGAGAGCCCGGTGGGGTTTGCAATTCGTCGCCAATGACAGGTACAGGATGTAACGGGGGTGGCTGCTCGAGCATGGAAGTGATGACCTTTTCGAGGGCGATGGCCCGGAGCCTAAGACTCCTTGCCAAAGCGAGGTCCTGATTCTGCGTTCTGGTATCCTCGTCTTCGTTCTGTGCTTCTCCATGATGGCCTGTCCCTTTCGTTTTCAGATTATCGACGTCCTCTCCGTCACTCGAGGCCTCGTCTTCTTCGTCGTATCGTTCTGGTCGTTCGCGGTAGTGAAAGTGGGACGACGAGGGGCCACCCGTGCGGTCTGTCATGCCGAGTTCTGCCCGCGCTTGGGCAAATCTCGTGCGAGCGTGTACCCAGAGCATATGATCGATGATGAGCGTCCTTGTAGATTTTTCGCGAGGGGGTATCGAGTGTAGATGATGGGCATGCTTGTGTGCGGGCGCTTTAAACGAGCTTGGGCCGACCGGTGACGAGCGTGGTTGCGGAGGGCCCTTTGAGGTTGGCTCTACTGGCTGGTAGACTTGAAAGTGGGTTTGTGTCGGAAAGATGGGAATAGTGGAGTAGGACATGGCGTCAGTGCGACAACCTCTTCCGGTTTCTCTTCGTGCTCAAACGAGTTATCGTATATTACAGCCGAGATACACTTAAAACAGAGAATTTGTGGTGGTGGGCATGGACAGCAAATGTGGGAGCTATGATGGGGCAAGAATACAAGTCATATCCAGTACCTAGTCACCTTGATACATCACGGTGGCATTCCGAGTAGTACTACGATATGTTAATCTCGCTAATCGAACATCATCTTCCCAAAATGAGGGCAAAGGTAAAACAAGGTGAGCTATCCATTAGGCGTTATCGGATGGGGTTCATATGCATGACGCTTGGTTGCCTAAAATCGATGATGTTCCCGGTGATGACATTATCTTTGCGATATGTAAGCAAGGCACTAAGTGTTTGTGGTACTAGCTAGCTACCTACAATACAGAGTTCGCACACATGGTTTGGGACCCAGGTTAATTCCATCACTCTAGGCCGCCTTCTAGTCGATCCAGCAGCACGGCAAGCTCCTTCGCTTCTTCTATCAGCCTTTCTACCGTCGCTTCCCCAACTTCTATCCTCTGGTTTCTTCCAGCTCAGGGTCCCCACCGCTTCATCGACCACACCTCTCCACGTTTTCCCCTCTTCTTTCAAGTGTGTGACAAGCTCGTTCTTGATGCGGCGACAAGTACCAACACCATCATAACCGAAGCTGGTGTACACTTGAACGAGCGAGGCTCCTGCACGCACGTACTCAAGTGCGTCCGCACCGGACGAGATACCCCCGCAGCCGATCAGCGGAATTGTCGAAGGTAGGTGCGCACGGAGGGTTTTCAGTGCCTGAAGCGAATACAGCTTCAGTGGTTTCCCAGAGAGGCCGGCGGCCTCAGACTTGTTGGCTACGGACGACGGATGATCAACGGTGTTAAAAGCGAAATGCGGCAAATCCTTACAATCGATTAGGGATGATGGTCGGGTGATGGTTGTGTTGCTGACAATCACACCATCGATTGCGCTGTTTCTAATCACTTCGGCCATCTCGACTATCTGGGTTTCTTCGAGGTCGGGAGCAATCTTGAGTATCAAACGTGGCCGACGGCATGTGATCGGAGATGGCTCGAGTTTATCACTGGCCTTGGATACACCCGCAAGCAGGCTCTCTAGTAGTTCCCGGTTCTGTAGCCCGCTATCATATTATCACAATAAGTAAACCATAGCAAGAAGTACGATTGAGCATACACACCGAAGTCTTGGTGTATTGGGATTCGACACATTGACCACGAGTACATCGGCATAAGGACCGAACGTCTTCACGCCTGTGACAAAGTCTTCCGAAGATTCGACAGCCGACGTCTTGTTTTTCCCCAGGTTAACAGCCAGAACTGATCCGGGCCGCAGATCAGCAGTCTTATTTGCATCAGCCTCGTGGAATGTGGGTATACGCGGGCACGTAGGCGTGGTATGACTGCGGTAGCTCCTTGTGAGGAGAATCCATACCGATCGATGAGTCCGGAATCAGGAATTAGGTGGAATACACGCGGCTTGGGATTGCCTGTCTGCCAGAAACGTGTTTAGTTGTCGCGTTAGTGAGAGTTGGGGTACTACATACTTGCGGTTTCGGTGTAACACTCCCGATTTCAACCCAGCTAAAACCAAGGCTAAAGAGCCCTAGTCCCCATGACCGTCAGTTGCGTTAGAATAAGATAACACGTCGGCGTACTGTCTATCGCCTCCCCATCCTTGTCAAATCCAGCCGCTAAACCAATCGTGTTGGTAATTTCTTGACCGAAGACCTACGCCAAGAATGCGTCAATATCCCGCGTTGCCTTCAAAACATGTTCCACCTGTGACCGCAGGGATTCGTTGTCTTCCACCAAATCGCGAGGTGCCAAACCGCTTCGGAGTACTTTGACTGCCAATTTATGGCCCGTCTCGGCATCGAACGCGTACCGCAGAACTGGCGTGAATACATATCGATGTATCGCTGACCGTGCATCGAAATAATATGCGGTGAACAAGCCTGTGGATAAAACAGCTAAGAGTGTGTATCCTGCGGTTCGGAAATATGGGGAAGAGAAAGAGGAAGAGAATGTTCGGCGTTGGAGGGCAGGTGCTCGCAGTGGTAGTGATATTCTATGTCTCAGGACATGTTGGAATCCAGGACTTCTAAGTCGCATGCGCAGTGAACATCCTGCCATGCTCCAACAGGTTCAAGTTCAAGCTATAGATTGTAACTACATACAATTTAATAAACTCTGTCAACGCGAAGATCGAATCACTGGATTCCATGTATACAGTGAGGCCAATCTCTCCGTGCAGGGAACTGCAAGGGGTTTGAATCGTATTCAAACGGGCATGCCGGTAATATACATCTGCCACTGGTGCAAGGAACGCCCGAAGAGTGGTGGTTACCTGTGACCTATTCAGGCTCACTCTCGAATGGCGCGGTCTGAAGTAGTATGGCGTATAGCCTCGGTGAGAGGACGATGGCTACTTGACCCCGAGGCATATATGATTGCAAGACCGGGAGAACAGTAGAACCTGTTCTCTTTGCTAAACTGTGGTGTGACTCCGCCGGATCACAGCGTCAGCATCGTCGGGTGCACTGACCAGCTTTCTCCTCTACATTGAAAGTTGGACTCGCTCCGGAGGTGAATCTCGAATCTTGAGCGTTAAACGCACTGGCAGAGTAAGAAACAAAACGGCTTTTATCCGGTAGATAGAGTCAAAGGGGACAAACGCAACCATTCCTCTGTGGTTGTGCAGCAGGTCTCGTGAACACACTTCCGATGACGACAATTCGGTAGGAAAATGGAATGGTAGACTGCCAATCCATTCGTTAGCCTGATCTTCTGGTTCGCTTGCAGAAGAACTTACTCCTGACATCTTTTAGATACAATGATTGGCCGTTCGCGGATGGTGCTGCTACGGAAAACCTAAGAAGAGACTCGCCTTTGAAATCGACGAGATGGCGAATGTCGGCTCCTTGTTTGCTCGTGTTTCCCCTTACATTCTGGCAATCCTTTCGACTGTTTTCCTACCTCAGGACAGGACACTTGCAATTGAGTCTGTCAATAAGAGTCCTTCCAGCTGAACTCATTATCCAAATTCTTTGTCACCCGGACTTCCGAGCCATTATCCGCCAGCGAGCAGCAAAATGCGAAACCTTGTCTCATCTTACTTGTACTCACCTTCTGGCATGCTTCAAAGAAATTTTGCAACATTACTGTGCTCTGGTAAGACATTTGTGCCCCTTTCTCGCGTCCTTCAGGTCCATTACCCGCAAGACTCGCCCAAGCATGGATCACACGGCCTACTATGTCTGCTGTCTCCATTGGATGTGTCTGTTCGTCATGCAGGTATCAAGTAATCTCAGGTCGCCGGTTAATCGCTTGCGAATTCAAACGACGATTCGTTCTTCATGATCAAGACAACTCACATGTGACCTGGCTTCTTTGGGTCTTTGAACAACCAGTTGTGTTGTTACGGCGTGCCGAATTTGTCGCGCCATGCATAGCCGCTACAGCCTGGCAATGAACGTTAATGAACTTCAATGACATTGTTGACCAACCACTGGCAGTACGTCTTTCCAACGGAACTCATTCTCCGAGTCTTGTATACAGCGACCCTCGAGACATAATCCGATGGCGAATAGTAAGTTGGTTCGATTGCGGAATTTGGCGTCGTAGAACTCGCCATCGCACTCAGATTTCAAAATATTCCCGTGCCGTTGACCCTCTGGACAGCCATGTGTAAACATGCACTTTTTCCGCGTCCGCATGGACCATTTCCTACTCGATCCGTCCCCTCTCAAGCGAACACTTGTAAAAGCTTCCCACCTCGCAGAATCGTGGACTACATGTCCCATGTCTGCCATATCCACCACTACTATCAGCGGTTGCAAGCCACATTGGTCCCTTAAACCCATATTTGGACGTTGGCTTGTCGTCTGCAAGTCCGCACAACGATTTGCGCTTCACAACGCACATCTCACGATTTGGGATGTTGAGTTAATCATATCCTCAGATGGGCAGTGTTTAGTATACGCGTTGTCGAAGCTGTCCGACAGAGACAGATCACAAGAATCCCGGTGGTACGTGCGAATATATCGTTGTCGTGTCTTACGATGGGCAATCACTGGAATTTGGCCATAATAATGATACCGGCAAGCTCTGCGACTCGACTGCGATCAACCCTTATAAGTTCACGGTCGCATGGACTGGATACGACTTGATTCTGGAAGCCTGTCCCTCTTTAAGACTATCATGCAAGTCTTCACACTTCCTCCGGACACTGCTCCATGCAAGAACGACTTCCCTGACCCCTCCCTCACAAATGCATGATTGAACTGGAGGTTGCAAATGTAGTACCCATACATTCGCACGCAGTAGACCCCGTCACCGGCACCACACGCATACGACTTTTACAAGATTCGGCAGGAATTGTATCGTCAATAAACAAGGGAGGAATATGGTATGCATTGGCACGTCATTAAATTGAAATCTCGACGAAACTGAAACTACGACTATGTTACCTATGCATCAGTCGCTACTGCTTCGTTGGATGAGCGCTGAGCCGCCATCGGGAGTCAGTCATATATGGATCTGAGTGCTGGTCACCTGGATGAACGACAAACGAGAGACCGTGACGGTGCACGGACTCTAGTACTCATGATCGATAAATATGTCTGACTCGTGCATCCTCTTAAGTACGAGATCTGAGTCATCTGACGAGTGTGATAAATATACAACCCTGTGGCACCTACACTACTTGTTAAACCATAGATAGTCCAAATGACGGTAACCAAGATTCTGAAAGGTCTGAACTAGTTATGGAAGGCTATCCAGTGATGTACCCATCTCTATGGGTTCACCACTGTAGACTTGAAAGTGTAATTGCGAAGACCTATAAAAGATCTAGAACGATGATTGACTGGGAGTCATTAATAAATGACAATCGCCCTCGCATCCCATCAAGCTTGATGTTCCTGAAGCGACGCAGGGCACCTGGATCATCCTCCTCTCTCCACTTGGCAGGCGCCATGTCGCCACACGTAACGGTCCATTGCGAAGGATGTAAATATGTGTTTCCGATGGCAAACTTGACGATATGCTGGTTATTATACGGTTCCCAAGGTCGTGAAAGTCCTATGCGCCTCAAATTTCCGAAGAAAAAGCCCCTGACGTAGCTGCCATCGGATAGATCAACATATTTGGAGAAACTGCCATAGCGGCGTAGCCGCACGTGCCCTCTTGGGAGGCGAATATAGCACAGCTCGGAGGTGACTGGTGCCGGCGGGAGGCCAGTAGAATGGCTCTGGAGCGTCAGGTCAATGCACAGGAGCCGGGGCTCCTGCAAATTTGTCCAGTCGTCCGCAAACGGTTCGCGTGGTTCAATCGAGTCCTCTAAAAGTCGCATGTGCGTGATGCCAGTGACTGAGTCCGTGTGCAACTGCATGGGCTGGAAGTTGGCAGTTTCCATTCTGATTTTACATTCGTGGGTGGGGGAAAGGACAGGCGAGCTATTCTCGCACGAAGCACTGTCTGGAGGACGTGTGAAGAATTCGACTTTCACTGTGGGGTCGATAGTCATGCGTGAACTGTCCCAGAGACAAATGAGATGTGTATCAGGGAATATCATTCGACTAGGAACCCGTCCAATTATCTCCTATACATTATACAATTTCCAATTGACATCCATGTTCATACACAAGAACACGTACAGATGGAGATAGTGTGTAGAAGACGCGCGTGCGTATGTCCAATACCAGGCCGTTGGGGTTGGCTGGAATAAAGAGGAATGGTGAGTGTGTACTTCCGGCGTCGGGTCGCACCAAGTCTATGTAACCGTGACCTTCGGGAGGGTTGATTGCGGTCGAGTCGCAGAGCTCGCCCGTATCACTATTCAGGCGGAATTCCAAGATTTGCCTGCATGGTTATTTAAGTGATGCACACGAAAACTGCAGATTTGCACATACCACAAGTTCTTGTGGTCCAAATCGGTTAGATGGTTTTAGCAACACGTACACCGGACACTGTCTGTCTGAGGATATGATTGACTCAACGTCCACTTTGACACAACTCGCTCTTTGAAGTCCCAGAGAACCTGGGGAGAAGGTATATCAACATCCTGAGTCGTGAGATGGACATCCACATCATGAAGCATAAACCGTCGAGCAGACTCGCAGATCACAAGCCAGCGTCCAAGGATGAGTTTGGAGGACCCAGATGGCTTGCTGGGGCCGATGGTAGCGGTGGATATGGCAGACATGGGACATGTAGTCCAGGAATCAGCGAGCTTGCTGGATCTTACAAGCGTCCACTTGAGCGAGACAGATTGAGTGGGAAATGGACCAGGCGGACGCGGGAAAGTAACATGTTTATACATAGCTTTCCAGAGGGTCGGCTCGGAGATGATGTTATTGAAGGTCTTAGAAACCTGTAAGAGAACGGCAGTAAGCTTTATAAATCTGCGCCTTGGGTAACCCACCATCCGCCACTTGATGACATCTCGAGGGTCGCTGTGAGATAAAACGCGAAGGATGAGCTCTGATGGAACGATACACTGGTTCTTCATGTCGGCATTGAATGGTAACCGGTAAGACTCGAAGCAAATTGCTGTAGCACACGTGGATGTCAGTGGTAAAATAGAACACCCCTAACTTGAATTCTCTAGACGGCCCCCTATCAACGTCTATCAGCTGTCATCGATGTCATCGATTTGGCCCATCACGTCATCCAGCCATCGATCATGACCAAAAGTCCCGTACCAACAAAGAGTGTCGAGAACGGTCGAGCAAGATCTGGAGGCGGCCGTCAGTGAGGTTGGAGAATGAAGCCGCTGAAGATGTTGGTGCCAAAAATGTCAGCGATGGCGATTGCAAGTGTGCAGAGGTGAACTGGCGACGGCGGGTTAACCCTCGGAGTCGAAGTAGTCACTCAAGTCAAGGTGAGACAAAATATTTACAAGTACCATTAGAATCCCATCCAGAAACGAAGACGAAAGGTGGGATACTGGGCACCGGGCCTTAACAAACGGGGTCCTGAAGGTCTGCAAAGCAGACACGCAGTTTCCCAAAATCAAAAATGGTGTATACGTTCCGCAAGAAGACGTCCCCAATGATCACAAAATCTGACATCCGCGAATGAGCTTCAAATGCGCGCAGCACACGTCGCAAGGGACTTACTAATCCCTGGCAATAAACCCATCCCCGTGTAGCAATTTCTCGACCCGTCCTCGACAGGACCGAAATTCCAAGTGGAAGGACAGACCTCAAAGTCTTTTCCGTTAATATTGAGCGTCGGCCGAGTCGAGTCGATGATATCGCATGGAACTGCAGGGAACGCTGTTAGGGGGTGATCCTACAAGGCACATAGATATAACATACCGGTACATATGCCGTTGGGACTGGAACAGTCTGCACCATCAATACCTGAAAAGTACTGGGTTGCTACGTCGGTCGGCACAACGATGAGCGTCGTGCCAGTATCGACGATTGCAGGTTTGTTAGTGATCATGATGGATGGGCTGTGGCGACTGATCCCTCCTAGGAGGATTTGCCAGTAGCCCACGACCGTCAAATCAGCGCATACAAGCGTATCAGCCTTGAACGCATCGTAGTTTGCGTCACCAATGACCAACTCGCTTCGCCCAGCGGTGTCGGAGAGTAGGAAGCTGAGGTAAGCCTGAGGTAGGTAGCTCATTTCCCTCAAGTTCTCCACTGGCGGCGTTATACCCATTCCCGAGATTTCTTTGAACCCCAAACCGAAGATACCATCCGCAGGGAACTGAGTGCCTAGGAACGCCAGAGAAGACCAGAATTGGGGTGACAAATACTCCGCAACGCCAAACTGTTGATGCGGGAGCTAGCAAGCCGAGTTAGTCACCGTGAATCATCAATGAGAAAGACCTACCGTGACTCCAGCCACTGTAATGTCGTCTGAATACACATAACCTGTGATCCCTTGCCCTGAACCGTATACCAGGACGCGGGGTGCAGGCTCGCCATGGGAAGTGCTTGAAGGATGGTAGACATTATGTCCTGCGCAGGTTCCAAGGCAAGTGTCATCGGGCACCCCTAACAAACGATAAGCCTGGTTGTTGAATTCAAGATGTAGGACACTCGCATGGGTCAGAACTACCCGTGTCGAAGTCCACTGTTTAAAGGATGAACAGTTAGCAAGCCAAACGAGATGGAATGGATAATGACTTACTTTTGAATGACTGGCAAGGCGTTCCAATGCAGATATCACCATACCACATATACGATTGAACATTTACGAGTGATTCCCCTCCTGTGGATTCTGACGGGCTGGCCGAGGACGATCTTGATAGCGTGTCGAGTGGATGGAGTGAACCCGTATTGCGCTCGTATGCCGCAAAGGTGGTCGCGTACTTCCTATACGTCACCCAGGACGCTAAGCAAGGCAAGGCAAGTTGGGAGGAACCGCGACTGAAAACATACCTATGAGTAGATTTGACGAGGCTTTGAACCCTGTCCGCCTGTCCGCCTATGATCGATTGTGCCGAGGTGGGGTTGCTCGTGTTGCGTGATCGACGTTCCAAAGGGATCCGAACTGCCCGGTTCAAGATGGTAGGTCTTGCGGCAGTAAGCATTATAAGTGAAAGGACAATGCAGAGACGTGGAATGGACCTCATCATGAAGAAGAATGGCGATGGACTGAAGGAACTTGATGGAACCACTGTAGTTTATATACCCGGCGAAAGAGCATGAGGCTGACAGGGTATCATTCCGCCTCCAACTTGTCATCCGCCTCGGTGGCTGACGGGTGCCAGCGGGTACCCACTAGTATTAGAGACGACGCCGGTTGTAATTGGTGATTTCGAACAGGTGACATGATAGTTGGAACCAGAGTGACCGACTCCGAGTCTTTGGAGTCTGAGTTGTCTTTACAGTACCGGTACCGATTCTTCAGAACGGTAGCTTTCTACAAGGCGATTTGGAATTTGAAGCCAACCAGGTCGGACATCTTCGAACCGGTTCGAAGTCGGGATGAGCTGAGGTTAGAGTTGGACCGGCTCAGACACCCCTAGTTTGAGACTTTGAGCCCGCCGACTTGGCGCCGAGTCACCGACTTGAGTACTACTAGGCGTACGTACCATTCCTAATACTATCACGTTAACGCTGATAAAAATTTCCCAACTGTTTACTTTGCTGAACTGGTTATTCATTTCTTTATCAAGTTCTACTGGTGGTACTACCGTGACTCGCCGACATCCGACACGCCCGAGCCATTGCTTATCCCAAGTTCACCCAGACACACCTCAGATTCTGCCAGTGCTAGGGACAAGACATGCTTCCCCGGATTCCATCCAATATCCAATATCTGCACGGGACATAGTTTCGCAGGTGACCCATTGAGAACATCAGTAACGATATGCTACCACTTTTCCACGTCGCAGGATGCTAGTTAAACGAGCGGCCTGTATGTCTGGTGCTTTCTCTTTTTTTTTCGCAGCTGCATCCAGGCCCGCGCCAAGTCTGCCTCGCAGCAGTAGGAGTACCCCGAAAAAATATTGAGGGCTCCAGACTTCGACTTCCCAACCCAACATCACGGCCTGCAACGAAACTCGGTGTCAGCACGGCAGTAGGTTGTCGCTGTGGGTACAAGTATCACTTGCTCATTACTGTTCCACGTTCACTTAGACTACAAGTACCGCAATGAGTTAACATTGTTCGGCTCAAAATGATGGGGGTCCGTTCATTAGTCCATGATGAAAGTAGCCGATAAGCCGTTTCTACCCATCCGTTGCTCATGGAACCATGAGAACTTTGTCCCTCTACACTGTAAGCACCGAATCTTGCCAAGTAACCGTTGTCAGTCGAGTTTAAACGTGAACAAGCACTGATCAAACACACTCTAGTCCACTGGAGGCCTTTTGTTGCACGTGGGCCCAATACGTCCGGTTCTCAGACTTGATTCACCATGGAACATCGTAAAACTTTTCAAAACAACCGACATTCTTGGGGTTGTGATTCCAGAAAAGAAGTCCATGTGTCACAAAGCCTACGGTACACCAGTAACAGCTCCAAACTACCCCTGACCAGTGCTTCCTCACCAGTACGCAAGTAGGGTCACAAGCCACAAGTAGCTCGCTCCACCGTGGTTGTCACCGCGTAGAGGGAGGCACTGGAAAATCATTTTTGGAGGTGTCGTTGCAACGGCTCGACCTACGGATTGGACATGACGACATTCAAGAGCAGTGGGATTCGATCATATTCGGTCGGCACTGCCAACCATGTTCTCTTTTTTGCGACGATGCGATGTGAGTTGAATTTCCATCCTGTGCACTACGCATGGCTGTGTCTCGTTGTTGATGAACATGGCATACGATGGTTACACTTAGTGTGATCAATGGACAGCATCATTCGTCGAGCATAACCCCCACGAGGAAACCGATTGACCGTTCTAATGAGTTATTCGCGAATATTCTCGGACCTCCTATGCTGTGGCAGTTGCAGCTGGCGATACACAACGCTCCTATGGAGGACCAATCGAGTCCCGGTAGGTTCCGAGTTGTGGCTGCTCTCGACCACCAACAACGTCCGTGATCAATGCCTTCCCACGACACTCGTCCTAGCTTATCCTGAATCTGTTATATACCAAGTATTGATCATCGTCCTGACCATTCAGCGTTGATCCAAATAACAAGTCCGCCAGATCTGATCAGCCTTCGTACGGATATCGGCGTCGGCGCGCCAAGTATGATGGTGGCACGCACTTTCCCCTTTCGTCTTGTTGCAATCCGACCCATCGGACGATTTGGAGGGTGCAACCTCGACCATGGGCATCCTAGCAAAGCGCTTCTCGATGTCTCTTCGCTTACCTTTCTCGCACTCGTTCCGCGGCCACAGGATGACAGATAAGTTATTCAGACATACCGGCATTCAAACTGTTTTGCCATTAGTTCCATATCACTTGCATCACAATGGATGACGAGCAATATCCGCTCCGCCCGGCCAACGCCGCGAGCGCCAATCAAAGGACCATACGACAACATCGCACAGACATCCAATCGCAACACGACTGGGCTGAAACCCGCACATTCACCACCAAACAGCCGTATCGCCTTCCGACGTGATCGTCAGTTACATCGTCACCCCTAATCGAGTCTAGAATCTGCTTACCACCGCACGACCAACAGCAAACACTACTGACTCACGGAACTAAGAGATCTATCTTGAAGTTTTTGCAATTCAGGTCCTACTATGTGACTGCGGTCCTGACAACCTTCACTTGCGTCCCCTCTGCCCCCACTTCCGGGATAATCGGTGCCGGGCGGAATGAGAGTCCCCCCCCTGCATCGTTTCTCGGGGAAACTGAGAGAGCGACGAAGAAACGGCACAGCCTTGTAACCCAACTTATTTCATCTCAATCGTGCTCTCGCACGGCCACCGCGCTTCCCGGAGGTGGCCTCTCCCCGATCAGGAAAGACGGAGGCGAATATGTGGCTGCTTCCAAGGTCCGACACGCACATCCGTGCTCGCGCCGATGACAGGTCACCGTCGACTGACAAAGAGCACGTACGCATCTAGCTGGTTAGTACAATAACGACAACCGTCGTGACGCCGAACCTGTCGAGGGACGAGACACAGCCCTCTTTCTAATGTGTTTCATCGCCCCCTGCTTGGAAGTCCATCTTAAATCATGCCGACCATATGGCGCAGATAGATGACTAACTATGTCATCCACTACCCAAGTACTTGGTAAGTAATACCTTGAACGAGTATGGGACTCGGACCAAGTGCGACGGGGCCGCTGATGAGTCAGTAGGACACGTCGTAAGCTTCAATTGTCCCAGATCGATCCGCGACGTACTAGAACCGCGAGCGAGGCTGTTCGACGGCGGATCCATATCGATACAACTCGCAAGAAGCCAAGAAGAAAAAGGAAATATATGAAAATTCGTTCCTGGGTTTGGGCTGATGTGCCATCCCAGCGGGCAGGGTCAGGTCGGCAGTGGGAAACGCCTCGGGTGACGTTTAACTGTCTCTCGCTGGAGCTGTCGAGTGTCCGAGGGGGCAATTGAGATCGTTTGGCGGCGTCCGCTGCCGGTACTCCCAACCGCGTTGGACACGGGCTCGGGCATCGTCCGACATTCGAATGGTAACCGGGCTTGTACTTATTAATAATAACACCTTTCCAAATACGCCGCCGAAAAACCGCCGCAACGAGCCCATGACACGACGATGAGTTCCCGGAGCGGGCTGTGTAGCTACTCGCCACTTCCGAGCAACGAGCAACTCAATATCCCTACCTCTTCCCTCCCCACATTGACTTACGTTGAACACAGGTTTCGTTTTCAAATCAAAAGCCCATCTATTATTTAATCTGATAGAGGTCTGAATCAGACCATGCAGTAGGAAAGCGGTGCCAAGCAATGCCCCCGTCGGAAAAGAATTTTCAATACCGTGAACAACACGTCTCTGAGCACTCGGTCGTCCCGGGGACGTCACTGTATGTGCATCGTGGATCACCCTATAATATTATTTTGATCGCACTTCTATGCGCCAGTGGGCCGATGATGTGTCGAAGCTGATGCGTGATGCCCCAACTCAACAAGCCAGTCAGCCAGTCCTATACCGTGCCTGACGCAATTCCGAATGTCAGCACCCATACGTCAGCATATGAACATACGAACATCATCATCATCAAGAGCGGGGCAGTGCCAACGTGGCAACTGGTGTTGGGACGCCGGACTAGACACACTGCCTTCGCCATTCACCCCTTGTTTTTCCTTTTTTCTTTTTGTTCTGGGATGGACCCTGCCCTAAGGCAGGAATCGGACCAACACCACCCCCTCCCCTTCTTCAGCTCATATTTCTTGAAATGCGCAAAATGATCTTTGATTCTAGATGGATAAGAGATATGGATCTTGGAATTGGGGGACGGAAATCCGTCGACACCGGCGTCATCAATAACCGGTAGCCGGTGGCCGATAACCGATAGCCGATTCAGACCTCAGCAACCCGTCTCGTCTCGTCTCGCCCATACGTCCCATGAGCCATGATATGACGAGCCACCAGCTAGAGTGTTACCATGAGTACTAGAGTCCAGACCGCGAGCACCCACCCATAGAGCCATAGACGACTGATCTAGTATTACTATTTCCACATCGGAGTCTCGGAATCAAAAAAGGGATCCCATGATCATGATATCGATAAACCCTCCACGTCAAGATCAATACACGATATCTTCTTTTCTTTCCTTGACATTCCAACCTTGCCATTTGAAAATGACACGCCCTGTCGTGCATATGGTCATTTCTTCATCGCCGTTTTGGACCGTTGCGAGGCAGTGTAAAAACGGGTTCCTTCCGCAGTCGCATTCGGCCTATCCCTATGGATGGGTACTCGGTTCAAACTCAGATACGACCTTGTCGAAGGTTCTGTTCATTCGTACGTAGGTTTCCTCGTGCACGCCTCGAGGTCCGTTCGTGCGCTCCCACTCCCACCGCTCCAACCGAAAACAAAAGCAAAAAGGCGTGTTCTACCAGAGATACATATATAATAAAAATTTGTCCTCCAAGCTGTCTTCTGGATTCCAGTTCATAAATATGCGGGTCGATCTCGCAAGTCTACAAGTATCTACCATGGGATAAGCTACAAGAATCTGACGTGGGATCATAGAAAATCGAAAACGGAATATAATAAAAAGGTGAGCACAGTGAGGCACGACGCGCACAACAGGCAAAAAGATACCAAAGGGGTGGGCAAGCGGTGGTGGTGCAATCAATATCAATATAAGTGAGAGGTAGTCGGATGCAAATGTAAATAAACGGAAAAACGAAGCCAGAAACCGCAAGGCGTCCCATGTGTATCGTAATCAGCAGTAAAAAATCAATGAGGATACAGTGGTGAGATTATTCTTGGCGTGCGTCAGATTAAATGGGCATCGAGGGTCACTTGCGGCGTATGAGACGGATCCATGCGATCAGGGTATCAGACCATGACACTCATACCAGGCCACCCCTTCTCTTCCGTCTTGGGGACTGGTAGCCTTTCAGAGTCCTTGGCCGCATCCAAGATCCGCTGGCATTCCGCACCACCCTCGGAGCGTACTGGGTAGAGGGGCGATGAGTGGCTGTTCTGGATAAAGTTATTAGAGATACTCACGATGTCGGTTCAGAGCATCCATGCGAGCAAACGTCTTGTTGCACCCCTCGCAAGTAAAGGGGCGGTAGTTGGAGTGCAGTTGCTCATGGCGCTTGCAGTCGTGCTGTCGAGCAAAGCCCTTGCCACAACCGGGCCACTTGCACTGGAAGGGACGTTCCTCGTTGTGGGATCTCATATGACCTAAAAAGTGGGTAAGTAAACGTGTGAGGTAAAGTAGCACGCTCCAGTCAAACGCACCCTTCAAGTTGAAACTTCTCGTGAACGTACTACCACAGCCTGGCACAGGACACAAAAAGTTGGCATCTTGCTTCCTGCGGCGGTGACTTGCACCAGCTGTGCGTTCACTCGTCACCGTCTGCTTTGATACAGTGATCACGCCAGCAGGATTGGGTTGGGGAGGCTCTGGGCGGAGCATCGAGGGTTGCCGACCAGCAAGTGCGACGTTGGGAAGGTCTTCGTAGCGAACACGGGGGCTCGCCGAGGGGCTCGGGTATGGGCTGGGGCGGTTGGACGACAACGCGCTCCAGGAACCATCCACACCACCACCACCACTACCACCACCACGTGAACCTGAGGAGGCTCTGCGGGTATGGCCGCGGATAGAAGGCACAGTTTCCTGTGGATATAGGAACTGGCGGTTGATAAACTCTTGTTGGGACGAAGGAGGGTAGAGGAGGGAAGAGGTCATATCCTCTGAGCGGGACTGGCGGTTGTGACTTGGACGACCACTATCAGACTTGACACGACGAATGCCAGAAGCGACAGGGTCGCCGGGGGTAAGATAGGCAGACAAGTTGGCCGGATTAAAGTTAAACTGAGGAATGTTGGGGCCGAGGTTGAATGAAGCCTGGGTGGGACCAGCACTGGATGGATGTTGTGGCTGGGGGAGCACTTCATTGAGGCTGACAGTTGGGGCGGAGTCGTCGAGGGCGGAACCGTCAAGGGCGTTAAGCTGGTCTGGAGTCATAAGAGAGGAATTCCAAAATTGGGGACGCAACGAGGAAGCGGTATCAGACTTGCTACGCGTACGAGGGGGGATGTTTGGAAAGAGGAAGTTGGTATTTGTACCATCCGACTGTACTTGGGTACCGAGAGTGGACAGCCTATGAGAAGTGTGGCTGTGAGAGAAAAGCTGTGCCCGATCGTGGAATTGTGGCACCCCGAGAGATTGGGGGACCTCGGTTTGTTGAATTTGTTGTTGATCCCATGGGGGTGTTGTTGCTTGTTGCTGTGGTCCGTTTTGCGATGCAGAGCCTGATACGGAGGTAAAACGCAGCAAGGATAAAAAAGGTAAGAATAGAGTTCCCGAAATAAACGTGGTGATATCAGTGAACTTGCCTTGATGGAGGGTTTCCAGGGTGGATTGGAAAGGGACGGCTTGCGAAGCCGCTCCGCCACCACTTACGGGAGTGGCGGGGACAATGTGAAGTTGCGGACCGCTGGAAACAAATCCGCCGTCGCCCTCTGGGGCATTAATCATGGGTGCCTCCTGGGGGAAAAGGGCAGGGCTGCTCTCCGGGATGAGGAGTTGAGGCGGGGATTGGGCTTTTCGTGGGGGAGAGAGCGTCCTCTCTGCGGGAAGCGGGTTTTGACGCCAATTGGGCGACTCGAAGCGGAGTTTTTCAAAGTTGTGGGCAACGTCGAGATGAGGGGAAGAATGGGGAAGGATCTGGGGGTTTGAAGAGACGGAAGAGGCGCGACTACGTGGGCGGGCGTCATCGTTGCTAGAAGGAGAGCTGTGATCGTAAGAGCGAGGAGAGTGCTGGTCCATCGCGGCAGGTGTGACGGATACGGATACAGGGGGGCCGTTGTGATCAAGGCCAGATATGAACTCGCCGTCAAAGACGAGGAGGCCAGACGAGTGTGGGGGATCGTATTCAGAAGGATCATAATCTTCACGGACGGCTAGGCCATCGAGGCTGTCGCCGAGGAGGGCGAAGCTATCGGGGCCGTCAGGGTCGTAACTGAGCTCGGAGTTGCCCGAGTAGGGCGAGTTCTGGTAGGAGCCATTGTAGGAGGATGTGTGAGGAAAGGGAGGAGACTGGAGATGGCCGAACTCAAAGGTATCGAAAGGGGAGTTTGTGCCGAGATTGACTGGCTTGTTGCGTGGACTGTGAGCGTAATCTAGGTCGGAATAGTGTACAGAATCAGACTGGAGGAGTGCCATGAGAAGGGTGTGCGTCGGGGAGGGAGGAGGAGGAGAAGGGGAGACGGAATAAGCGCGCGGGGAGAAGGGGAGAAAGGCCGGGTGAGAACTTGGTCTGCCAATTGGAGTGGCAGGCTTTTTATTTAACCTCCGCCACAAGTCTAAGCTCGACCCCTCCACCCAAAGTCCTCTCTCGCGTCTCGGCTCATTCATCCGCCTGTCACTTCAAAAGCTTGCTTTCTGTGCCGATAATGTATTCCTATATCGTACTAGTAGAGATTTGACATATCCGCGAATAATGTATCAAATACCCTCCACCACACAAGTTTTAGCATCAGGGGCCACACCGATCCTTGGCTGTGCGTATGATGGGCCCGGCTATGCTTTCGATCCGCGACACTCCTCCGTCTGCTTGCCCAGCCTCACTGAGCCAGACGTCACTTGCCCGTGTCGTAACCCACTCGCGACAATCAAATCCAGTGGCGACTTGCTTGAAACATGCCCGCCCTTGGTATAGGACCGACGGTCTCCGGACTCTTTTTCCTCGGTGGCTGCCATGGCATCCTTGACAGCTTAGCGTGAACACCGGGGAGAACACTAGCCACCGGTGTCGTGTTTGACTCCCGGGGCTTCTCGCTCTTCCGAAGCCTCCGATACCACCGCGCAGATAACGTCCTGAGATCAATGCGGGTACTCACGCCCTCAGTGATGGAAAGGAAAATGAACTCCAAACTTGAATATAATGCCTCTACACACTCAACTCGGAAATCACACAAAGATACCCTGATGAAGATCCATCGAGCCTGATGTTCTCGAGCATCAACAGACCCCCATCAGCGCAGCCCCAACCTGCCATGTAGCGATGTGGAATTTCCGAGGAATACTGGGATCATGGCAAATCAAACTTTGCTACTCACGCCCAGATTTTTTGATGCTGATGGGCCGCCACCTGCACAAACTTGCACAAATAACTGGCCACTTGACTGGCACACCTCCTGTTGAAACAGTTTTTGGTAAGCACTCGTCACACTAACTAGTACATACCCCCCAACCACATCGGAAATGTTCGCCGCATCAGACCCTGGGCCAGAGGAAACTTTGTAACGATCAGGTTCTGATACCCCTGTCTGCAGCTCAAAGTTTACTCTTCGTGGCGACCACGCTAGGAGGCAACACCCTAGCCACATTCATCTTTCGTCTTAAAATCAACTAGATCGTTCCTGAGCGCCCTCCGTCCCCCGATCCCACTGCCCCCATCGTCCATCGCGCGTGATGGGGCTGTGAACTTTTTTTTGGCCAGCGCCCTTTTCATACCTACGTGGCACCAAAACAGCGATGTTTTGATGTTTGCAACACCGCCAATGCAAGGATTGGCTTTGCTTTCGATACAGCTCGCTCCAAGCTCCCTCATCGTGTTGATCACGTGACAGTATAGTAACAGAGGTTGGTACGTATTCTGACACACCCCGTTCAAATGATGAGTCCACGTCAGAACATGCATTAACGCTGACCAACTTCACTCAGTAGCTTACTCATTGCATCAAGACCGGCCGCAAAAAGTGAAACGAAACGTGAAGAAGAAACTATCCCTGCGCGTGTGACCAAATGCTGACAAGCACACTATTTCGCATGGTTGTAATGCCTACGAACTGTTCGGTACCGGAGATATGAAAGAGCCAAACCCGCCTGGCGGGATGGTCAGGCCACCTTTGGCCCCATCGCGAATTGCGCGCTCCGAAATCGTGGAGACGCCCGCATATCCAATGAAACAGCGAATCCTGGGATACGAGCGTGTCCCATTTCACAACGGACCGGGAACCGGTCGACGGGCGTTGAAGCAACATCGTTTATCCGAACCCCGTCCATTTCTCAGGTGCACTGTGGACGCTCTAACGCATCCCGCAGTCTTGGTTTTGATATCTGGACGTTCAAGATCGCAGCATCTCACGATCGGGGTGTTGCGCGGAAACATTCAAGTGGGCTGTGTGCCGCATCATTAACTGTTACGCCAAGATGAGGCACCGTACCTTTTTCAAAAATAACTCTTTTCTGCTTCTGCGACTGAATGCTTCCAGTCCGAATCGGAGTCTGCACACTGTGTCGCATGCACATGCGTGGGTGCGACCGAGGGTTGCATGGTGAAAGGAGAGTGGGTAACCCGACATTCCAGCATCAGGAGGTCTCGAAAGCACGACGTGACGAGAAATTCGCTACGTAGGTTGTGTTCGTATTTTGCAATGCTACGGTGCTTCCCGGGGTTCACTGACACCCAGCTTTCCCAGTATGTACTAGTCGACGAGCGGCCTTGACCCTTGCCACTGGCAGGGTACCAGTGTGATAGGTACCAACGACTTCGGGACTACTTGTCAATTCAGCCTCCATTTCCCGTCCATCCTGATTTATCGTGTCATATGTGCTTGCACAGAACATAACTGCGCAGTCAACGACCAAGTCAGCACACAAATATGTAAGCACCAACCCCGGCCAAACTTCTGACGGTCGTCATACGAACGCTTCAACTCATTTGCGCGGCATCTTCTCCCCCGACCAACTCCGTTGGATCAAGAGGGGCCCGATCTGATACGGCAGTTCGTTTGTGTGCCTTCCGGTCTCAATAGACTCTGGGTCCCTGATCTGACCCACTGATCTCGAATGTCACCAGTAAATGAAAAAGAGGAGACTGAGGAAGACCAAAAGGTGTTAATGGACCCTGTGGCTTCGGGGCTTGACAACGACATAAACATGCAGTTCAAGTATCGAGGCTGAGTCTTGCGGCGGCGGGGCGATTAAGATGTGAAGAAACAGCGTTCCGCCAACCGACGGTACTGTGTGACTTTTCAGTACCGCAAGTACGGGATGTGACTTGGGGAGAGGGTCGGAAGCTGATCTCCGCGCGGTCGCCACCATGGCACCAGAGCATTCATCATTTCCCCTCTTTCTCCAACTTTTCATCTCCCGTCAGGTACGCCTGTCGAGTGTCCGCATGCTCCCCACTGCGCATCCCCGAACTTTGCTGTTCTATCACACAACATGATGTAACAGATGAGATGAATCATGTGCATGAAATCATGGATGATGGAGTCAAATACAAAGTAGTGTTTACAGCGCCCGAGATGGAGGGATACGTATGTAATGAGATTATGAGACGCGTGAATGACTGTGCAGGTTTGATTGCGCCCAACGGTTGAGTGATGTACTATGACGGAATGACGACGCGCTACATATTTCTCGCGGCTTACACATCAGCATCATGTTGGCGTGTTGACACGCGAGCGCCCGTCAATGGATGACTGTAACTTCTAATTGTTACTTGCCGTTCCCAGAAATGTGAAGGGAGAAAAGAAAATGTTGGATTTCCAGAATGAATCAAAGATTGCCGACCCTCCGAGTCACAATGACCAAGCTCTCGAACCATCTGACATATGAGCGTGCCAGTGCGCAGCATGTTTGCCCAATGCCGTATAATGTCATACACACCGTTTTCCATCAAGGGTGTCGGCCGGGATGACGAAAGCAAGATCCGCGTTCGCTGTGCAAGCGGCCACGCACTAGTAAACACCATGTTGTTCGGACCTCCAGTTGACTGGCAAGTTGGCATTGATCATTGATCGCGTTGCTATGCCCGCCAGCGCGCGCTCGGGACTCCTGGTCCGTGTTGCGCGTAGCAATGGTTCGATGAGCGTTGAACCGTGATTGGCGTTGCCAACATCCGCGAAGCTGCGGGACACTGCCTGCAGTCTAGAGGGGTACCTTGCCAGCCTGAGTAGACTGTCAGCCAAACGCCACACCGATCGTACATGGATTCATGGATTCTTACAAATCTGCCGTCGGATCACCGTGACTGGCAATGGGCGTCGCGGACCATGCATTGACCGTTATTGACTCATCGTTTTCAGGAAGCCCGGGGGAACTCGGAGACGGTCAAGGCGCCTGAACAAGATTCTGTATCATGTGGGTGAGTTATCATTAACGTTGTTGAACCAAGAGGCGCGAGGTGTCGATAACCCAACACCACGTAAACGACTACGTATTGCGTTACCGCTGAGTATACATCATTGGCGGGCGTAAACCTCTCTGATCCGCATGGTTGTCCGCATGGTCGAGCAGAGGAATCGAACAGGCGGATGGCGTCATGGGCGCGCGGGGCTGTACGCGGGCTCCATCATCTTTGATATCCCTGAATCCAGTTAGTACTGGGCGAGTCGAGTGTGAGAAACTATCAATGTCGGCCGGCACGCTACCGGCACGGCGCGCACTGTTTGAACCCGGTTCGGACCGGACTCGGATCCTCCGCCCTCCCGATGGATGGCTTCGGCGTTGATACATGTGCGGGTCGATGACCTTTCTACTAGCACTAGGTCACTTGACATAATCCTGGAAAGCTATTCTGAGACTCCCGGGAACTAGGCAACAACCAAACGCGCTCGGGGTTTTGTTTTTCCTTTAGGTTTGGAAGCCACGGCGGCCGTGCTTCCCCTCGGTATTATTTTAATGTTATTAACGAACAGACCGGTATACGGGCGTGGTGGGCTTCGTGTTAGAACTTGGAACTTGGTCGTCTTTACCTCCCGGGCCGGCCGGGACGTAGCGCTGTACCATGACGTTCGGTGCCCGTTTGTGTCTGCACGTGTTCCATCTTTTTTTTTCATGGGCTCTTTGAACACAGTTGGGCTGACTCAGATTGGTGTAGCTTGAGATGCGGGCGTGTGCATGATGGCATGCCGCTCCAAGGTAGATATAACCGCATCGAGTGCCCATCGGATCGCTTGTAAATTTTCTTCCGTGTGGGACGCAGTCAAGTCCTCGATCGCGCGGTCAGTGCGGTTGAAATATTAATAGCAGACGCGGATGCGGACAGCCAGTGGGGGGTCTAGGAGAGAGACCGGCCGTTAGTGGTGCGTCCGTATTCAACTTCGCTGACGAATTCCACGACAAGTTGCAGTTCGACAAATCAGACTACGCTGGAAAATCAAAACACTGACTCACCGGGACGTCGATACTTGGTCAGAAACCGCTATTCAATAGTGTGGTACGACGTGGCCATAATACGCGATGTACACGAGGCAGCGAGGGAGGATTGGGACTCAGGGACCTCTGTGTGACAGATTCAGATGGGGCAGATAGACGACCAGTGGACGTAACTGTGAGCTGTGGTGTACACCGCGCAGCTCCAATAGAAAGTCAGAAAAGGATAGAGACATGCTGGTGGGGGGACGTACTGCGGCTCGCTTGGGGAGAAAGCATGTCGAGGTGGCACCCGTCAAGTCATGGCGATGCAAATGCATCCGACAGGCTAGCCATTTACATCATGAACATGCACACCAATAACTTAAACTTACCGGCGGCAATTAGAATATTGCCTGGCGGTCGACATGAATGATCGGGATCCAGCTGCTTGCACGCCAAGGGTTTGGAGACGAGACAGAGCCTGGAAGCTGGGCTCTCCGTAGACCAAGGAACATGCATATCCGACCCTGCAGCATGTGGAACTGTCATGATCCCCAGTATAGCTATTGTTCGGTCAAGAGTTCTTTCTAGTAGCTTCCGAACGGGGGGAACCGTGTGCACCCTGAAGTGTTTTCAACAACTACGCGCCCAAAGGACCACTTACATGCATATTGGAGGGTAGTAATATATGTCTACTGTTTCCTTGAACCTCGTGTATACTATCATGATCATAGCGCTTGCCATGCCAAGTTCAGTTCGTAGAAATGGTGCTTGCTGATGAAATCGAATCATCGCGAGACTAATGTCCGGGTCATTCTCTGACCGTCGGCTCAACCCAGCAGTGCAAGGACACCTCACAGTTTACGCACGAAGTGGACCACAACAATCCCCATAGGTGGCTTAGGTGTTATTCGGATGATCATACCCCAGGGACAACCTAACCGCCGACGGATAGACGAGGATAAGGGTTGAGCGCTTGAGCGACCCCGCACGGCACACGCGCGAAAGCCCGTGGTATATTAGTAGTGATCATGACGCCGGGATCTACGTGTAATAGACTTGTCAGGGGGGAATGCTGTTATGTTATCACCCAAGCGCGGGGCCTTTGGGCGCCAAACTACAAAATGAACTTCGTGTCAGCTCATTGTATTCGGATACCCATTTGCGCAGGTACAAACCCCCACCGCTTCCTCTAGTCGGACGATCTTGACAGTCCCGTCCATGGCTCTCGGGAAAACGATCAATTGGGGGTGAGCTATGTGAACATGTTCATCAACAGATCAGCCTCTGCCAGGCTGCTCGTTCTTCGTATCAGCACTTGAAAATAGCAGCTTTCCTGACTTTTTGGACATCGAAAATCTGCTGGCGTTCTGCTTCTCCCTTAGACGTTACTGAGCAGAGATAGATGGGTGGTGAGCTGCTGCATGGCCCATGAGTGAAGCCGGGCTACGCACGAAATCGGTCTCCACGCGCAAGAACGTCTTATGTCACCCTCGAGAGTAAAAGAAAGGAGCGACAGGCGTCTGCTTATGTTATTCACAGTCACATTCGCAAGAAGAGGCCTTGCCAAGCCCGGGAAGCTTGCATCGATATGAGCATTCTTGGTCACGGATCTTCATATAACCTGCTAGTGGCATGCGGTGACATGTGTAAAGTAATGGCTATAGCTTGGCCTTTCAGCTTGTAGACACTCAAAAAGGTAGTGCCACAACCTGGATAGGAGGGATGTCTATTTGCAGGTGCATCATTGGAAAGGTAGCAAACATTTGGACCTGTGGAAGGGCTAGCTGTGGACTCGGGCGCTCGGACAACACAGTGCTCCAGGTACCGTCCACACTGCCACGCGAATTAAAGGAGACTCTGCGGGCGTGACCACGAACTGAAAGCGCAGTTTCTTGCAGTTGTAATGACCGGTGACTGAGAACAGTTGAGATGAACAGGAAAGAGCCACAGGTTCGCCCGAACTGAGATAAGCGGGCATATTGTTAACCAAAGCGGGGTTCAACTTTCTGCGTTTAAGTGCCAGTGGCAGTTTGAAAAGTGATGGTTGGTTTTTGTACTCCCAGACTGCACCTAGTACCCGGAATAGTCCACGAGATGCGTGGTAGCCACGTGGGTCCGATGATCAACATCGCAGAATACAATCTCTTTGCGATATCACAGTTCCATGTAAAGTCTTCCAGGCCCATCTCTGCGGGCAGAAAATGATAAGAATAGAAATGTGAAGGCGACCTACCTTGATGGAGTCCTAAATCCCCTGCTACCACCTTCTCAAGAATTGATCTTGGGAACTTCCTGAACAGAGAAGTGATTCATACACAGCGTGGTTGTGCAAGAGTCACTGCTCTGACACGAAAGGTTGCTGTCCAGCCAGGACATGAGAAGCTGGGTGACTAATTTTTGGTGCTAGAGCACTGATTGTGATTTAGGGGCTGGAAAGACGAAATGGGGGAAGATATGGAAACTTGAAATACCATGACCGTGGTCATCGTCGGAATGTTGTAACCTTTAAGTACCAAGCGGGGTCAATGTGTAGTAAAAACAACACCAACGACCACGTGTGTGCCACGACTGCCATCCGCCACGAGATTAAGCTTCTTCCTGTCAGAGTTGTTCATTGGAATTTATGATCGACAGTTGTCAGCGCGGCAGTCTACGCAGTTGGTACGTATGTACGCACTTGCCAGTGAGGTTTGATCAACGTCCTGACCTCACGATCGTATGATCGCGCAATAAACCCCATTGCACAGGTCGCGTGGCGACGAACCACTCTACCACACCAAACATGGTAAGATAAAGGATTCCCGATATGCTCGGAGCAAGGGTCGAAAGGTTCCGTCTAATTCAGATCAGGTCCCGGAGACTGACCGACGGTGCCATAGTGATGACGCTGTGGCATGGGTACAGGAAATCCGAAACGAAAAAAAAGGTATGCTCAGGTGCAGCGAATGCTGCGATCTGCCAGATCCAGGAGAGATGGCATGGCATGTCAGTTCATGGCGATGCGTTTGATCATCATCATGTATTACAGTTATATGCACATGACTTACTGTAACTGGCGGCAAGATCTGGCATTTGACATGAAATGATCGGGCGGACGTGGCCGCCTCGTACTATGACTGGTTGTGCCCTGGAGTGACGTGTTACTAATAGTGCTGTTCGAAAAGCGGGAAATCGTATCCGACGGTGTGGTTTTGACCGTTTAGCCCGTCCGCCTACGATTACACGATCCGAATCTCGTATGCTCGCAAGCCGTTCGGCCGGGGCGGGAGCAGTTACTAGGCCCGTGTGGGATGCTCAACTTGGGGGGCGGCGCTTGAAAATCAAAGTGCTTCAACTTGACCACAACTTTTTCGGTTCCCCCTTAGGTCCCGATGCAACATGTTCGCTATCTCGAGTTTTCAGTTGTAGGAACAATACACGCAGACGAAGTAATGATGGGGATCGTATGTCGAGTATGGTGAGCCATTTTCAAACCGTCTTCGACATTTACCACTGCACTCCTGTCGATTATAAATTATGAAACAGTTTGCGAGTCGTTCACGAAACGGGATACCTCAGTCGTCGGAAGACGAACGATCTGGCCTAATACTTATGTATGCGATCGTCGCACATTTACCCCCTCGGGGTCAAAGTGTGACACCGCTCTTGGGGACAAGTCTGGAGTTGCTGGAGTATCAACGTCAAACTTTCTAAGGGCCCAATGCCACGTCAGATCCCATTCCAAACGCTTGCCCACTGGGTTCCCAACAGGCTTTAGCGGCGGACTGATCTCCTCGCGTTCCAGCAAATTTCGGTTCAAGGATGCTTCAGAATTCCCTACCTCCTCTAGTACGGCAGACTAGTAAATGGCGGGTGGTTGGGCTCTGAAATGCACGTACAGGTGAATGCTATGCACATTAATATTCCCGTCATGATACACATGACCACCAACAGGTGATGTCCCAAACGCGAAACAGTAATATATGCACCAGTATCTATGAGACCAATCTTGCCGAGGGGTTACACGTCACTTATTCCAAACCCAAGCCCCGTTTCCTATTCACAGGCCAATCCCTTACATTCCGTGAGCTTACAAGTCTCCAAAGCCTTGATGCAGTATCGATTTCAATGGGTAGCGGACATGCCACCCGGGTCGTTATGGGCCACAATAGGTCTGTGACAGACTGGTGCACCCTATACATGGGCTATGTCCGAAACGATCGGAATATTAGTCTTCCCCGCATAGATGTGCCATCGATGTCGACGATCGACAGTCAATCTTGCTAGGGTGGCGATGACATGTTCATCTCATGATTCTTCCAGGTCCGGGTTCCTAGATTCTGATAATTCGTGCGTCGAATAGGTGACATGGCGCTGGAAGCAATTTGCTGACGGGCGACAGTAAAACAGGTTCGGGACCTTCTCCCTTGGTTTAGTAGGGTGGATTTTCTCAGACTCGTGTTGCATTGTGTCACGCGCGGGACGCGTCATCTGAACACGTTACTGTAAGCTCAGGGCAATTGGGTCCTGTACGAGTCCGTAAATCCATGACCAAGGATGTATGTGTCATGGATAGCACGCGGACTATCTTTCCCGTCAGATCTTCCAGGTACACCCTCTATCTTTGCTGTGTTATCCCTTGGAAGCCAATAATGCAGATTTGCTTCCGGAACAGGGGCATGGGATGCATGTCGACTCGCTGTTGCTCATCGAAGCTCACGGCTGCCGGGTTGCACACTCCTGACATCCGGATAGCTTCAGACAACTTCCGTTCCTGATCGCTCATGTAATCAATCCTGCTACATTCGAATCCAAGAACACGCAGCATTGAAAGAAAATCATTCAAACATGCCACATTATGCCCCTCAAAAGATCGAAGTGCAGGACATTCCAAAGTTAGGTTCTCGTATTACATGTTAATCTTCGCTGGACGCTGGTAAGTAACAAAAACGAGGGACAGCAACATGCTAAATAATGTAACAAATTAGACAGCCAGCACGGACAGAACGAGTCAGTTCGAGACAAGCGCAACAGAAACATTAATAAGAAAATAAAAACAAACAAAAATGAGCGGAGGAATGCACCAGTACCCAGCCGGACCTGCAGGCTGCATGATTAATGAACAAGGAAACGATTCCGGTTTCTGATCCGTGTCTCCCATCGAACGCGTTCTTTCCGTTGGAATCGCATCGCATCCAAGAAAGAAGAGGTGTGTGCGTGTATCTGTGTATGTATACGCCACGGCCACGCCGGTACCTCACCTCTCGATCATCGAAGAAGGCAAGGTGGGGAAGCGCACGATCGGACGAATTTACACCGCCTCTGCGTCCGCTTCCGCCAATTCTTGGTCCAGGTCCATCTCGTTGGCGAGCTTCGTCGCATGTTCCTTCTTACACATCACCTTGCTGTTCAAGTGCCTCTTCAACGCGTCTGGGCGCGTGTAGGACTTGCCGCAAGCTAAACAAACATGTGAGGGGGCACGATGTCGAAGAGATTGTTGGTGCCGTTGCAGGTCACCTGCGGAGGTGCAGATTTGGGAACAGCCGTTCAAGCGACAAGGGAAAAGTTTGGGAGACCTGGGGGGGGAAGTTGGCTGAGGCAAGAGGGGGGGAGAGGAAACACAAGGTGATGCGATTCGGACATGTTTGATCTGTAAAGCGGTAGCGGTGACAGCTGAGAGGGGAGCATACGACGTTGAGGGCGTGCTGGGTCCAAATGATGAGGGAGGTGTTTCCACCTCGGATTCAGATACGTGATGAAGACTGGCGCTCTCGGCAGGGGGTTGTGCAAGAGTGTCATTCTTGCACCTCCTGGGCCTCTTAGCTGCGCGTGCTTTGGGGGTTTTTCTCCCTCTTCGACGTTTGTTTGGAGGAGGATCAATGGTCATGGTGACATCCTTGCCGTCAACAATCACGACAGACGGACGCTTGCGGGGAATTAACCACTTTGATTCGGCCTCTGAAAAGTGGAACTTGGGTGGGTTGTTCCAGTCATAATCGTCATCGCTGTTGACGTCGGTGTCCGTATCTGTGTCGTAGTCCATGTCTGTATCGGTCGAGTTGGATTCGGACTCTGGCTGTTGCGGAGGTGGTAACTGCGGTACAAGGTGAGGGACTGATACGGGGCCGTCGAGCGTACTGTCAGTGTCGTAATCAAAGAAGCTGTCTTGAGCAGCGAGCGGGAGTCGTGATTCTTCAGCTCGCAGCTCCGTGACTCGCGATCCTGTGACGTTGCTTGCTGCATCACGACTGGAGGCCTCGAGATCAGCCTGTGCGCGCGCCAAGAAACGTCGAGCCATTTCGTCAAGCCATTCTCTGGACGGTAAGCTGGTGTCGATGGGGGGTATGTACGGGACAAGCGTGTTTACTTCGCTGGGAGTGACACCAACGGAGCCACGTCGGTCTTCGTAAGAGGAACGACGGGGACGCCAGCCTGGCACGTCGGGTAAGATACCCATGTAGTTCGGGGAGTTACCCGGGAGATTGGCGAGCGAGCGACAACGTTCCCGTTGGCTGGAGAGTAGAGGGCGGGGGTTGGCACAGGATGGATCGAGCATGTCTGTGGTGACCTGAAATCGATGATCATGGGCACGCGCAACAGTGTCATAAAGCTGTGATTGGCAGGTGAGTCACAGAGATGTGTGGTGGGAGTGGGCACGTACTCTGGATGTGGGTTGGGAAGGAATGAGACGTGGTGCCATATTGGCATCAAAGTAGTTTTCAAGAGGGTGGTCGTAGCCGACGCTGCCATCCGGGGCGGTGACGGGCCAGACATACACAAAGGGCCTCTCAGGACGGCCAGGGAGAGCAGAGGTAGCAGTGGATATCTGTTTGCGGATCATCGGGGAGAAATGGAGTGGGGAAATGGGGAAATGAGGAAGTAGGACCTGAATTATATGGTGGAAATGACATGTGGACTGTGGACCAGGCTAGATAAGGTGGACAATGCTGGGAAACGACGGCTGGCGAGGAGTGAGACGTGGTGAGCATTGGCCGCTTTGACCTTGGAAATCGGACGGGAAAAAAGAGACTTGTGCACTGGTTTCATCGTGAGGCGTGATCGAGACCATTGAGAAGTCCAAGGAACATTCGATACGTGGAATTCGAGAATTAAACTATGACCACGCGCGGACGCAACGTTGCACGACGACGGGGACGACAACGACGACGACAATCTCCGCGAATGGACGATCTCATGGGAGGATCGGATTCATATAAGGTGTGACTGTCACGCGTGACGACAATGCAACTCTATTGTCTTGTCCGACTTACAATTGTCTGTGTACTTTATAAAAGATGGTTACAGGATTAACGATGGCATCCATTGGCTGGTCCATCCATGTCGCTCCTTCTTCTCTCGCTCCTTTCCTTCCTCCACCTCGTCGCTGGCCATGCCGGTCCGTCTCGTCCGTCTGTTCGTGTTCCGTACTGATTGTCTGGCAGCATTTTGGGATCCCTCCATGTTCGGATTCAATGTCACTGCCCAGACATTTTCCTACGATAATCGCCCTGTCACACCTCTGATGAACCTCCCGTTCAACAAGTGGTGGTTCCACAACCACCTTGCATACCCGCCCCACCCCCAGGATGTCTTTGAGCTGCCTGCCGGGAAAAACGTCACTAGTCAGATCGCCTGCGACAAGGGCGCCACTACTTTTTACAACAGCTCAGAGGGGGGCAACGTCCAGGACCCGAATAACCCCAACAATGTCTGTCCTGGCTCACCCATGTCAGAGTACCACACGACCGGTCTGAGTGACGTCAAAGGTTGCGCTTTGGCCATCGCGTACAAGAGCAATGTCTCCGAGGTACAGCCCGCCGACTTTACTGTTTTCAGCGTCAATCAGACGTGTGTCTGGGACCGATACACTGTTTTCGGTGTTCCGGAACGAATGCCGCCATGCCCAGACAATATGTGCATCTGTGCATTCTTTTGGATCCACTCCCCCGACAGCGGTTCGGAACAGAGTATGTTTCCCTTGTCGACTTTGCATTCTTGAACGGCCATTTTATCTACGCTGCGCAGACTACATGAACGGTTTCCAATGTCGTATCACGGGCTCGACCTCTAACGTTGGCCTTGCAACCTCCAAAGTTCCTCGTCGCTGTGGTGCAGACCCCAACAATGGAAGGCCAGACGCTGCCCCCGGTAATTGTACCTACGGTGCTAAGCAGCCCTTTTACTGGTACCAAGCTGAGCAGAACAATGTCAGTATCCCTCTCTCGGCTCTTTCCCGGACTCATCTCGTTATGCGATATAGATGTTCGAAGGGCCATTCTCCCCTCCGTTTTACAATGACCTCTACAATTTCCAAGACGGCGCACAAGTTGACATCTTCCAGGATTCGTATCTCAACATTCCTGTACCTGGGCCCAACCAAACCGCTCTTCCCGTTCTAAACACTAATCTTGGAACGACCGCTCCCTCAGGACCATCTACCTCGGCCCCCTCGGTCACGTCGACGTTACCGTCTAGCATGCCATCGAATTTGCCAGGTTCACAGTGGTCAGTATTCTTTGACTCCTTATCGCAGCCAGCCCTTAATTGACGGGTTTCTATCGTCTGTAGTAAGAGCAAACGTAATGGCTCTTCTCGTCGCCACGCCCCCGTTGAACGGGGAACTGGATCTTCCTTTTTCCACAAAGCGCTCGGGATGAATCGGCGTACTCGAAAATGGAACCTAGAGGAGAAATCGGAAATCTGGAAGCCCCTTTAAGCTCGATGCTTTTCGGGCTTGTATTTTTATTGTCATTTTTTCTGTCTCATTGAACTTGTATATACCCCCAGCTGTGGAGCCTTGATCACGCGTCGACGCGTATGTATGTGTTCCGTCCGTTCGTTTTCCCCCGCTTGTTGCCTTGGGCTGGTGTATTGCATTCTTGTTATCACTGTACTTGATACCCCCGTCCTAGAGCTGCGCGCTGACGCGCATAAGGTCTATCTGGTCCTTTTTTTGGTGTTGTTCAATGCTTTCGTTCCTGACTGTAGCTCCGGCTGTTACGGTAAATGTGGAATAGATTTGTGTTTGGTAGCCTTGGATACTCCCCACCCTCATAAAGTCTGATCAAGAACGCCGTATTCAAAAAATGCAAAAGTGTATACCCGAATGGCAAAGTTAGATAATCGATATCACCGGGTGTCCATGTACTGGTTGGGGTGCCAACTGCTTCTTCGCCGCAATCTCCCCGTCCGACACATGGTGTTCAGTTCCGAATGTCCCCTCTATCCGAGCATTCTCCGCTCGCATCTTCAGTTCCTCGATATGCGGTGCACGCCGCTTCCCGAGCACCCACCGTCCACCCGGCGCGTCCTGCACACATCGCACCCAAACATCCCCCTCAAACAACCATTTGATATCCTCGAGCGGGACGCCAGTCGTCTCCGGCACCCCTACCCACACCCATCCCGCCATCCCGACGCTTGCAATCCCAAACACGACATATGTCCCCCATCGAATCTCCTCCAACATCCTCGGCGTCACCTGCGCAATCACATATGTAAATAGCCATGTCATACTTGATGCGATGGCCATCACAGCCGGTCGTACATGTCCCGGCGCGATCTCCGACCCGAGGACGAGCGGTGTAAAGCCCCATCCGAGACAGAAGAAGACGCCGTAGAGATAGATGGCAACGATGGAGACGTATGTGGCTGGGACCACTTTTGGCGCGGGGTGTACCGCGGCATACCCCCCGATCCAGAGCATCATCAACCCTTGCGCGAGTCCGCCATAGATCAGCGTCCGCTTCCGCCCCCACGATTCGATGATAAATGCGAGCACCACGCACGTTGTTGCGAATTTGACGACGCCGTAGATACCCGTCGCGAGAAGCGAAGCGGTCGTACCAGAGATGCCGAGACCGCTAAAGATTTCGGGGGCATAATAGTTGATGGCGTTGGTGCCAGACCATTGTTGGAGGATGGTAAGAAGGGAAGGGATGGTGCAACGCAACGCGATCGTCTTCGTTTCACCCATCTTGTGGAACTGGGCGAGCAGGTTGAGATGGCGGCGCCCTGCAAAGTCGGCCCGGACCTCGGAGAGAGTGAGTTGAATCGATTGGGACGAGGGGTCGGTACGCTCAATATATGCGAGGGATTTGGCGGCGTCAGAGTAGCGTTGTTGCTCGGCGAGCCACCGGGGCGATTCTGGCTGAAAGAGCATGAAGACGAAAAAAAGGATACCAGGGATGATTTGCACGATGAAGGGTAGACGCCATTGCATCTGTCCTGGAGGAATCTGAATAGATACGCCATAGTTGACCCAAACTATATCAGAAAAGACGTGTGAGATCACCAGGCAACAGGAGAGCAGTGCGAGTCGAAATACTTGCAGCCCAACATGTTCCCAAGCCCGACAGCCACTTCAATGCTGCCAGTACATCGCCCACGGATGGTCTTCGGTGCACATTCGGATACGTATGTCGGTACAAGGGCGGCCATCAGCCCAACGCCGACGCCGCCAGTGAACCGACCGAAGTAAAGCAGTTTGAGGCCAATGGTTGGCGTGCTGCCGAGGCCCACGATCGATTGTATCGCGCTCCCGACGAGAAAGATAACAGCAGACGCAAGCATGGATGGCTTTCTTCCATAATGGCTCGCAAACCACGTCGACACGATTGCACCACAACTTGCACAAGTCAACACGTCAGCATCCGTCCCGAGAGATAACGGAAAAAACATACAAACCACCAGCCTGGAGTATAGATACGATGTTTCCACTCAATGCAGCGCGCGCAGCCGCCGACTCCTTGTCGAGCCCGAAATACTGCTGAAACGAGGGGAGATCGAGGACACCACCAATCAGTCCAATGTCCCAGCCGAAGCAGATGTAACCCGTTGTCGCAGAGAACGCAAGCAAGTACGCGTTGCGGTAACGCAGAAGCTCGTCAAATTCTTTCCTCAAGTTCATGTTTGGCGACTAGTGAATGGAGATGGGTCGACGACTCGGAGGTAGTAAAAGAACTTTGAGCGCAGTGCACAATCCCTCGTTTCGTGCGTATCTATGAGGAAGTTAGTGGATGCTCAAAACTGCGGATTACCATGGGGTCAAATCCGAAAGATGGATAAAGGTTGGTTTTCGGTAATGTCATGTCTATCCAGGTAATGTTGATCCAGACAAAGGTGATTAGGCTAAGATACCGATAAGACGAAGATGACACATCATGACCGTGATATCACCGAGGTCAGTACATCACAAGAATCGACAAAATGTCATAATAGTTATATAACCGATTATGACTTGCGACGATGGATTGTACTTGCTGCAAGACGATTATACTTGCGGCGAAGCTCCGATAGGAACTGAAACCCAGATAATAGGTCAGTGGGTATTGTAGATGGACAACGTATTATAATCGCTCCGTGATAAAATAGAACTATATAACCCTTCGTCACATTCCTAGTAGATATTTGTTGATTATAACCGAGTTCACTAGTGATCGAACATCATAATATCACGTACTACCACATAATGCATTCATACTGTATAATGTTACATGAACGATCATACAATACAGAGCAGACGAAAAAAACAATTCGGATTGAACACGAAGCGAATCCGATGAGACTCGGAGTGAAGCACGTTGGTCGGTCATTACTTGCGGCTGCGCCTCGTTCTCTTGACATGGGTCCCATTCGCTTTCTCACCATCTTCAGCGTGCCGCTTACCCTTGTCCTTTCCGACTAATGTTTTCTCGTTTGTGACAGGTCTGAACGGTGACGTCACCTCTTGAATATCCGATAGAGGGCTTCCCGGAGTTCCAGGGTCCTGGGCCATGCTTGTATTTGTGTGCAGAGTAGCTGCGGGTGGTTGGACCATAGTCGTCACTGGTACAACAGTTGCTCGAGATCCTGGCGAGGTGGGGACGACTGAACCTGATGGAACGGGGGCATATGCTGCAGAAATGGCTGCAAGGTCTGGGTCCAGTGGGATACCGGAACTTGATGTCAGCATTGCATCATCCTCGTTCATCATCTGTGCCTGGAGTAAATCCAATGTACTCATAGTAGCACGAGGGACTGATGGTCCTGCATGCTGCTCTGACTGTATTGCTCCTTCCAATCTACCCTTCTCATTCCCAAAGATTTGCCTTTGGATGGTAAATCAGAAAGAATTATAGTGATGGTGTGACACGTACTTGTTCCACCATCTCAAGAGATCCTCCCTCCATTCATTCCATGCTTTGTTGATAAAGTTGATGATGGCCTTGTACATCTTACAGTAGTTGAACCCTCCCACATTGCCATCGAGGCTTTCTTTCCACTGGTCCTCAGAGGAAATGGCAAATCATGTCTAGTTTTAGTCGTAGTATGATGGTATACGATAGTCAAGAATGCCTGACATACCTGAACACATATGTACGCAATATGCTCGGCCAAAATCATGGTGACATTGTTCAGTATTGCATTGGAGGGGTGCTTCTTCTTGCCACTAGATTCAATGGCATATGATGGCCCCAGAAAGATGTGACAAGCGACCTACAAGGCCAATGCTGGTTGATACAGAGCAGCACAACAGAAGAAGACTTACCCGAACAAGAACATAGCTTCTAAATAGTCCCTTTGACATCTTCTTGAGGTTAACATCCCCTCCGGGCAAATTGCCACTTCAAAAAACAGATGGGAAGTCCTTGCTTCCTATGGGGATGACCCCTGAAGCAAGATTGATCCGGGTTCTAGTCAAATATGGCTAGAACTGGGAGTGGACAAAATAAAACCATGTACTGGGTGGGGTTCTCATCAAATGTGATGAGCCGATGGGCAGGACAAAGCCATCGTGCAGGCACAGGGTGGTTGAGGCCCAACCCAGCTTGTCCATTTGAAGCATTCATGGGAGGCTGCAGTGAAGCCAGGTTGTATGGGTTGGGTGCACAGTAACGATCAATGCATGCCTTGAGGTGATTTGCATCAACTGAACACATGTTCTTGATGTGTGTGCTGACACTACAAAAAGAAAGGTAGATGATATATAGCATTGTAATGCACAAATATCATTTTCACAGTTGCTACATATCAGTGTCTGTCATTGCAGTATAGTGTCGTCTCTGATGCTGGGGTGGACATCTTTGACGTTGCACATCAATGTCATGGGCACTGGAGTTGGGCTATAAAAAATGTACAGACCACCCAACTTGACTTTAGCTATTTTGTAGCTATCTAACATACTTACACATTTCAAACAGACTCGATGAGTTACTTACTCCAAAGTACTAATAATCTAAGCAAATGTAATTTAATAATGTACCCCAGTTGTGAGTCAAACCCTGCACCTCGTGATTGCTAAAGGCAAACACTAACCATTACACCATAGAGCCATACTTTGTACAACGACAAAGTAGGTAAAGTAGGTAATCAAGGCAAAAAAGGTATGAAGTACAAATTTTTCAAAGTCTAGCCTTGCTACCACACTTCTGTATCACAGATCTGTGCTGCTTATCAGATCCTTCATGGATGGCGACGGCCAAACGCGTCTCAAACGCGTCCCCCACGTCCTCATTGAGTCAGCCATGTCCGTGTTGAGCCAAACGTGTCCTCCACGTCCTCATCAAGTCAGCCGTGTCTGCGTCGGGCCAAACACGTCTCAAACGTGTCCCCCTCATCCTCATCGAGTCAGCCGTGTCTGCGTCGAGCCAAACGTGTTTCAAACACGTCCCCCTCATCCTCATTGAGTCAGCCGTGTCCACATTGGGCCAAACGCGTCTCAAATGTGTCCCCCATGTCCTCATCAAGTCAGCCATGTCCGTGTTGAGCCAAACACGTCCCCCATGTCCTCATCGAGTCAGCCATGTCCACATCAGGCCAAACGCGTCTCAAATGTGTCCCCCACGTCCTCATCGAGTCAGCCATGTCCGTGTCGGGCCAAACACGTCTCAAACATGTCCCCCTTGTCCTCATCGAGTCAGCCGTGTCTGTGTCGAGCCAAATGTGTCTCAAACGCGTCCCCCTCGTCCTCATCAAGTCAGCTGTGTCCACATCGGGCCAAACGCATCTCAAATGCATCCCCCACATCCTCATCGAGTCAGCTGTGTCCGCATCAGGCCAAACACGTCTCAAATGCGTCCCCCACGTCCTCATCGAGTCAGCTGTGTCCGTGTCGGGCCAAACGCGTCTCAAACGCGTCCCCCTCATCCTCATTGAGTCAGCCATGTCCGCGTCAGCCAAACATGTCTCAAATGCATCCCCCTCATCCTCATCGAGTCAGCTGTGTCCACATCGGGCCAAACGTGTCTCAAATGCATCCCCCACGTCCTCATCGAGTCAGCTGTGTTACAGCTATATATTTTTCATCCTTTAAACTCACGATATGGACGCTTTTTATCTTATCAAGGGAAAACCCGACCTAGACACTGTGCTAAACACAGGGGATCTACGGGCCCTCCTAGATCTGTGGGCATTCACTTTCACCTCTTCACTTTCACCCCACAGGTCACAGCACGTATTTAATATCTTGTGATCATCACAGACCTCACATCAGTCACCCCATCACTGTGATGTGATCCCTTATCTTTAATTACCGTTGACACCTTCCATTCCACCCACCCGCAGCAGATCAACAGCTGGATACCTCATGTACTTATTAAATCTCCATTACAGGCCAACTCCTCATGTCGATCATGTTGGGCCTAGGGGATGGACTTATGTAGATATGTATCTAGATCGGTACATAACATGTATCTACACGTAGAATAGTATATAAAGAAAGACTGGACGGAGCTCAGTCTCCAGTCTAGTTCTCTTGTCTCCTGCCTACAAAGTACCCCTAAGATAGTAAACCCTCCACTCGACGTTTAGGATAGTGATTACCTGCAAAGAACTTGTAGTCGCAACACTAGAACTAGACTGTCTATAACCTTTCACCCTTTCACTATCACAAGATAGCAAACGCATCTAGTCTCCCACTTCGCTACCCATCGACTCCAGCAAGTGAGCGCGTTCTTCGAGGCCACTAGGATACGCTAAAAGATAACACTATCTAGTGCCTATCTCTTTTCACTGATCTCTTCTCCCCTTCGCAGCGTATGTTACGCGTGGCCCTTGGGTATGGTCGCACGTAGACCTACGAAGCCTAGGACGAAGGGATCGAGGAATGATGGTTGAGAATATCCGTCCAAGAAGGTCGGCCGTGGAGTTGCCGAGTCAGAGTCTACCTAGCAAGATGCGAGGCAGTTGAAGGTAACCTATGCTACACTGGCGATAGGGTCAAGGGTTCGGGGTAAGACACACACTAGCGCGACGATCGTCTGGTGTGCGAAGCGTTCACTCAAGTGTAGAACGAAGACACGTAGAATTGCTAGAGCTAACTAGGCGATAGCCGTAGGTAGAACAGGTTAAGGAAAAGAAACGAAGTGCCCTGTTGAAGGGTTTATATAGTGAAGGGAAAGGTGTGACGGTGACGCATCACATAGTTAAGGGCCGGCGTGGGGAACGGCGTGCGAAGAGCAGAAGCTAATAGCAAAACCACGCAAGAGAAGAAACATAAGGGCCGGCGCATACGGCGTGAGAAGATCAGAAGATAAATGGGTACCTGCGTAGTGAGGGATAAGCACGCTTACAAGAGGAGTGGAATGTCGTAGAACGACGTGGAAGGTAGCGTGGTAAGCGTGAGAAAAGAGACGAGTGTCAGTTTGTAATACTAAGTAAAGAAAAAGAGTAGACCCTGCAGCGAATTGTAACAGCGTACACCCCTTGGGTCAATCAGTGGAACCCCTGGGAACCAGTAGACGCACCACCCGTAGCAGTAGCAGAACCCGTAGTAGTTAAAGAGGAGTCCAGGGAGAACTTGCTAGCTAGAGCGAGCACAGAGAGTGAGAAAGACCCCAACGACTGGCCAGAGCCGGCAGTCACCGAAGAAGAGTTTTGGAGAATTTTAGAACAAGATCTTCAACCCGAAAGCTTTGGTAACGGCGCAGAAGTCGACGTTATCGCCACCGACCTAAGATTCACTGGGGATACCTATTATTGGAACCCCACTCCTTCCTATCACACTCTAAGCCTGGCAACAGATCTCGCTTTGCTTAGATATCCCACCACCCCAATCCCTGACGTCACAAGGCCAGACCCCTTCGCTTGGCCTACAGTACAACGTAACGTTCACCTAAACGCAACCCTAGGCACAGCACAGGCAGAGAGAGAGATAAGCATCGCTAGAAGGCGATACAGAGAGGACACAGAAGGATCAGAGGATGAAGAACTGCATCGCGCAAAGAGACAGCGTCGCGAATACCCACAAACCATCAGAAGAAACAATCGTTATAGTCGAGTACAGTTAAGGGTTCAACAAAGAAAGAATTACAAGTACTAGTCTTTCAATACAATCACAATGTCTTTCCAACCCATCACATCCACCGATCTCACAGAAATCTTCAGAGAAGGAGACTGGAGTAAGAATCAACAAGCAATTGTGCAATTTGCTCAAACACAAGAGCAACAATTTAAACATCTCACGGACGAAGTCACCAGACTTAACCAAGCAATGGCATGTATCGAACAAATGATTCAAACACTCACGCCACCACAAGCACCACCAGTATCAACGAGGCAACCCACGCCAGCAATTGCCCCTGTAGCAGGAGCATCATCAAGGAAAGTAGAAGTCTTTGCCGATCCAGGAGAATATGATGGATCTTTCGCCAAGTTCGATGAATGGTGGGCCAAAATCCAATCATGGATCCTGATAAACCGACACGCAATACCTCCAAAAAGTGAGGAAGCGATCTTGGCAGTACTTTCAAGATTGAAAGGCGCAAGGGCAGGACCCTTTGCACAACTAAGACTCCAGTTGATCTATACCCCCGGAAACAACTATACTTGGGATAAACTAGAAGACGAACTCAGGCAATTGTTTGGGGGGAGTAACATCAAGGATCGTGCCACCAAAAAGATCCAAGAAATGTACCAAGGACAAGGGCAGCTCATCGATGATTTTCTAGTGAAATGGTATTCAGAATACCAGAAGGCGCAACTCAGTGACCCCCATGGAGTATGGTTACT